>NQII01005474.1:4156-160757 GCA_002778355.1 Clitarchus hookeri | reverse complement strand
AGGAAATTCAAGAAAGCGACCTCGATTTCCATGGTAAGAGGACACAGTTGTACCATCTAATGCATAACATCGGCTCTGTGTGGAGAAATGTTGACGGAAGAAAGGCGATGCTTGAAGATGACAACATCAAGATCCAGAGGTGTTTCTTTTTGAGGAGGTATATGGAAGAAAAGGCAAAGGGCACCAACTTTATTTTTGTCTACGAAACATGGATTTTTGCGAAATGTATGCAGTGCTGTACAGTGTGTTTTGGAACCACTTCACATTTTTTTGATAATTATATACTAATTTGTAATTATGCCTTCAGGCACCGTACCGAAGACCTGGCAGGATGATACGGTCCACACCGCAAAGAGGCGGTGTGTGGGTGAAGGTAAACGTTTCGTCGTAGTGCATGCTGGAGGGCGTAATGGCTTCGTGCCGGGAGCGGGTTTGTTGTTTGTTGCAGGTCAAGCGAAAGGAGACTACCATGGAGAAATGAAAGGTGACACTTTCCAAAAATGGATGAAGAACTTGCTGGAGTGCCTGCAGGAGCCTAGTGTCATCGTCATGGACAATGCATCATATCACAGCACACAGGTGTGAGCTCCAACCTTTTGTTTTTGAATAAATAAAATGTTTATATTGTTTGTGACATGTTAAATTCTCTGCTAGTCAACACAGGTATCAGGAAAACAGTTACATGTAATATAATATAAGTTTATGTTTTGGAAAGAATTGTGCTTAATTCAAACATTCTATACAACAGACATACTGTTGGCAACATTCAAGGGTAATACATTTTGATTTGTTGTATTGTGTGGTGATTTCAGCTGGAGAAGTCCCCCAACAGTAGCTGGAGGAAGGATGCCATCATCAATTGGCTGCAGGAGCACAACATTCCGTTTGCTTCTACAGCCTTGAAGGCCGAACTGGTTGGAGTGGCTAAAGCGAATTTGCCTCCAAAGCGGTGAGTTTGACTCTCTGTTGACATAGTGATTGTTTCTGTTCTGCAACCTTACTTTTCATTTGCGCCGATTAACATTGTGTTTTTGATACATGTAACTACTAGGTATGTGATCGACGAAATGGCTCGTGAAATGAATCATCATGTGCTACGTCTCCCTCCCTACCATTGCCACTACAATGCCATTGAGCTTGTGTGGGCCCAGGCAAAGAAGCACTACAAGAGCCACATGGGGAGGGGGAGAAAGTTTGATAATGTAGCTGTAGAGACCATTTGGAAAGAGTCCCTTGACGTGGTAACCCCCGAGAGGTATTTTTGTCATTTTTTTCCCCAGCCTGAATTTCATGTGTTTTACCGAGCAGTTGTGAGGTCCCTATGTGTTATCTTGAGAGTTACAGTTATTTCAGGATAGTATGATACCATACTTTCTACTCCTGGAAGCTGGCTCGTGTAGAGTGTAGTACAGTAGCATAGTTCTCCTCACCCTCATATCCTGGTGCAACTCTTCATCCCCATCAGTTGTATATACTGTATGTGCTGTTGTGTAATAACCATTGTCTAGTCTTTTCCAATAACCTCTGTTCTGACTTTCTACTTAACCTGTAACTATTAAATCTACTTATCCTGTGCACTAACTCATACTATTTACTAACTTACGCATGCTTTTGGATATCTTTGTTGTGAACTGTTTGTTTTTCTGTGTTATTTTCTGGACTGTTCTGTTGTCTCATAAACACACTTGACAAGCTCCGTATTAACTCTCTTTGATGCTTAAACATTACACTTTCTGCATTTCCTTTGCTATGGTTTAGTACTGAAACAGTATTTCTGACATGAATAATATTGTGTTCAGATGGTCAAAATGTGTGGACCACGTGGAGAAGATAATTGCAGAGGCCTGGCAGAGTGAGGTTCATCAAGACATTGAAGAAATGGCTCCTTTCATTATTCCCCTGGGCTCGGATTTGGACACAACAGATGAAGAAGATGCTGGAGGTGATGACGGAGACGTTTTAGCAGTGCCACTGGGTGAGGTACCTGGGTGTTCTACATGGTAAGTCCGGTGGTAAGTTGGGTACACCCAGCAGGCACTGCATCCTGTATCCTTTTTTTGCAAAATCTTTTTGTGTAGTGTTAAATTGTAGGGTAATGTTGTTGAGCATTGATTTATAGCATTATATGGTAGCAGTCTACATCAGAGAGCAGCTATTGAAGCATGTAATTTTTTTGAATAATTTGTTTCTAATTGTTGGAGTGGAGATGGATGTATTCATTTTTTTTTTATAGTTGCTGCTGTGTTGAGTTGTTTATGTCCTTTTTTTGATTTGATCTATGTCAATTCTGTAGCGAAAGGAATCAGTACAATCCATAAGTTATTACCGGTACTTCTAACTAACAAAAAAATTAATAAACAGTATTTATAAGTACTGCAGCTTATGCCTTTAGGATGTTTTAACTCAATTCAAACTTGAGATGTTAGGATACACCATTGTTAGTGCAGTCAAGTTAGCTCAAAAAATAGATCGTGGAATAGGCCTACCGGGGAAACCACGTTAAAAAAAACGCGCCAAGTACACTACCTCACAGGTGGCGTGGAAAAGTGTGCATATTATGAAGAACACAACTTTTTGAATCGTTATATCTCAGAAATGGTGACTGTTAGGAAAAAAGGTGTAAGTATAATTTGTTTAGATAATTGCATGACCTATTTTTATGATACAACTTACCGTATGGCTGAAAAATAAAAAAAAAAAAAAAAAAAACATTTGCGAACTTTGACCTTGAATCAATTTTTAGTTCTATGTGAATTTTTGTAACCTTGAAAGTCGATTTCGACCGGGCTATGTCAGCTTCTTTAATTATTGTAAACAACAGTTCTCTCTAATATTTTGTTTACTGGAGCCACATTTTTTAGTTGTGTTTTATTTGTTATTGTCATTTCTTTACAAAATCTGTGGCACACTTATTTTGTTCCTCCTTTAAGCATTTGCTTAGCAACATGTTTCAATTTAATTGTTTGAATATTAGACATTAGTGAAACCAATGTCTTTTCGTATTAGTTTTAAGTTATATTTTTGTTTGGAGAAATATTTTAAGATAGCAACAGAGGTTAAGAGCATGAACTACGGGCCCGGAGTCCAACTAAAACATAAACACAGCGGCCTACCGCCGGCTCAATTATTTGAAAAAAGTCTGTCGGGTTGCATTTTTGTTGCAAACCCACTATAAGAGTTATGGGAACTTTGGTTCCTGACCTCGTGACAGCACGGCCATCCGGGGGCTTATGAGAGATTGGCGGTGCCATGTTTATGTTGTTGGATGGACTCCTTGACACATTTCAATGCAAAGTATTGTGCCACACCTATAATATGTGATCAAAGTGAAAGTTTATCTCCCCCACCCAATCCCCCAGTCAAAATCAAACACACACACACACACACACACACACACACACAAAACATCAAATTTTTAATACTCTCATTTTGGGTTTTTATAATTAAATGTTTTTCGCTTGCATCGCATATTCTTTTGTGTGAAATTCTCATGATTAAAAACTTTACGCTTGTGGAATATCCATTAATAATATATACATTACTTTTATAATGGGTACGTGCATGTACGAACACATGTACACACACACAGTGGAATGTAAACACTGTCATGTAAACATTGCCATGTGACTGTCACATGGCAATGTTTGTTTACCTTTGGCGGAAGGATACGAAATGGGCTTGAAAGTAGATCTTTAGCAGGGCTTCAAGAAAGTCTCTTCCAGTCGTGAACTGACTATACCTATTTCTTCGTACGTGATTTTGTGTGTGCAACAACTGTCAATTACATGTTTTGGTGGTATTTACGCATAAGCACAATTGAAACATGATTTGTGTGTGTTTAACCTCAAACAATACCTTTCCTTTAAGGTGTNGGTATTTACGCATAAGCACAATTGAAACATGATTTGTGTGTGTTTAACCTCAAACAATACCTTTCCTTTAAGGTGTAATTACACCACGTTGTATACCTTTTTATGTGACAATATATATGTGTGTGATCAAAAACTTGTGTGTGTGTGTTCTTATTGACGAGTTTAGAGAGAATGGCTTGTCATAACAAAAAATTAAAACCCCATGCNGGAATTTACGCATAAGCACAATTGAAACATGATTTGTGTGTGTTTAACCTCAAACAATACCTTTCCTTTAAGGTGTTATTACACCACGTTGTATACCTTTTTATGTGACAATATATATGTGTGTGATCAATAACTTGTGTGTGTGTGTTCTTATTGACGAGTTTAGAGAGAATGGCTTGTCATAACAAAAAATTAAAACCCCATGCTATTTTACAGTAACCTGAAAACGCAGTACACAGACACATTACTGCTTGCCTATCACCAAGGCGCCAGTCGTGGAAATGTATGTTCTGGAGACATCACACACCAACTTTGCTAGGAATTAAACGTGCAAGAANCCAACTTTGCTAGGAATTAAACGTGCAAGAACATGCACGTACTGCCGTACTCTGTGTGCGACAGGCCACGCCTGTCTCCCCCTTACGACGACTTCACAAGGCCAGTGACATAACTGCTTGCAGATTTTCTCTGGGATGCGCTGCCTTTCACCGTGTGATAGGACAGTATATATACCGCCTCGGGAACACTGTACTTTCACTTGTTTACAGGCTACGGGACAGCATGTGTGTTGTACACTTTAAGAACACCACGCCAACATCCGGGGCTGCTGCTGTGCTCTGCACGTGTGTAACTAGACGTGTACACAATGCCCCAACGGTTCCCAGCCATCTGCAGCTGCCACTAGCTACCAAGCGTCCATTCAGGGTAAGTGTTCTTCTACATCGTGTGTGTTGGTGAGTAGACATACATAAGGTAACCGCTCTAATGCGTGTGTTATTGTTCATATCACTTGACAGCCAATGCGGCCGCCCATGCGTGTGTGTCTCGTAGTCTTAACAGCGACCCTCACGTACATGGAGTGTTCTATTCCAGAGCATTTATTTATTGGAGGGGCCACATGCTGGTCTGTGGTGTTAGACGTAATTTACACCCCCCACAGTCTTGTTTTTTTGTTTGTTCGCCCCTTGTCGAGAGGCCACGTGCTGGGCGGCGGTACTAGCTGTAATGAACACTCCCCACGGTATTTTTTTTGTTTTCCCACTACACGGTCCTTAGCAGTGAAGTCGACCGGTTAACCACTTCAGAACAGGTCCCTCCCGAGCATTCAGTATACCTTACAGCATAATACTAATTGTGAACTTGACTCATATCTCGCGTGCGTCTCCTGCAGGTTAACGGCCTAGGGTCGAGATTCGTGAGGAGGAGGTTGCTTACTATTTCACTGTTTCCCTCCCTGTTCAACGCATCCCCTAGACGTAGGCCTCCCGGGTCGAGACCCGGTGAATTCACTTGCATCTTTTTATATTTCCCACTCTATTAATATTGGTTTTAGTTGTAATTTACCTAGAGTGTTGCGTGCATGTACTAGTCATGCTGTTTTGTGTTTAACGTCACACACACATAGTATTTACGTACTTACCGGGAAACTGGGTGGGTTTGTTTCATAGGACATCACCAACACCACCACCACCACCACCACCTCCTCATACACATAAACAGAGATGGAAGCTAATACTTCGTCACCAGCATTGAGTCCTTCCTCTGCTGCGTTGCCAACTTCCCCTCTTAATATATGTAGGCCCGCACTACAGTGTGGTTTCTGCGACCGGGTGTTTACGGTTCGTCGGAATGGTTTGCGACACGAGCGTAATTGCTCTCTCAATCCATTCCGGCAGCCGGCCCAACATTTGTGCGAGCGGTGTGGACGCTCCTTCGCACGTGCCGAACATCTCGTAGGGCATGAAACTGTATGTACAGGCGTGGTCCGACAGGTCGCATCGTCCAACTGCGCGTTCTGCAATGAGGGCTTCGGGCGTTCTTGCGATGCCCATCACAATGGACGCACATGTTGGGCGAATCCCACAGTTAAACCATTGCAATGTGGGACCTGCGGCCGGCAGTTTACCAGACCAGATCACCTTCGTGCTCATAGTGCAAAATTCTCTGGTGCTGCTAACTCCACCTCCCGGCTGGCGAAGCATGCACGTGTGGCTAGCCCACAGCCAGGGCCGTCCCATGCTATTCAGGCTCTTGCGAGCGAGAGTGCCCCTCGTCGAGACTTCACTGCCACTGGGGCTGGCGAAGGAAACTCACATGGGTTCGTGGAGGTGGAAAGCACGTTCGCGGGCCTTATGAGAACATACGTCGCGGAGAATACCACGAGGGATGCCGTAGACATTTGCGACTACCTCGGGAGTATGAAATCTAATATCATTGGCCAACTCGAGCAGGAAGTCGAGACCCAGGGGGCGGTGAAATTTAATATATTTCTCGAGTGCGTTTATGGAAAACCGGAGCCACATGACGACGAAGTAGATCGTCGTGCATTTAAGACAAAGAACATGCCTGTATTTAATGCGGCTGACATCAAGGAGGCTGTATTGGCCGCCATTTTAAAGATCTGTCACGAGGAGACTGACTATATGGGGAAAGGCAGCGGCTGGACCCTCACCGCCGTGAAACGGGTCCAGTTACGCGTAAATAAGCTCGATCCCCTAAGAGTCTCTTCGTACATCCCCTTGCCGGCAGGTTTCGCGGAGATAGGAGCGCTTATCAACCCGCACAACGCAGACCTGCAGTACTTTAAATGGGCGATAATGGCACGTTTTGTAGAGGGGGGACTTCCGCAGCGCGTCAACCAGCAATACACCAGGCTGGAGACGCGCTTCGACTTTTCCACCGTAGATTTCCCCACCCCTCTACGTCAAATAGCTCGATTTGAGACAGCTAATACGGGGGTCAGCATTAATATTTACGCACTCGACGAGAATACGAAAGTAGTGCCAATACGGGTGACAGATGTGGAACTGGCCCCTTTTTGATTTGCTGCTTCTCACCACTGCAGAGGACCAGAATTCACACTATTGTTATGTTAAGAATTTCTCGCGGCTGGTTAGTTCCCAGGTGACATCACACCATTGTTGTGTAGATATCTGTAAGCGCTCTTTCAAAGCAGAACGGCGATAAGGTGCATATTGTAGTATATGAAGACTTCGAGGCGATGCTGGTGCCTGTGCAGACGTGTCAGCCGAACCCGGACACGTCGTACAATTATAGGTACCAAAAATACGAGCCCTATTCTTTTGGCTTATACGTCAAGGTAGACAATAATATTATTCCGGCCCTCAAGATGATCAGCCTACCCCCGGGTTTAACCATCTACACGGGCGAAGGTGCGTCGAAACGCTTCATGGAAGAGGTGGTTAGGATAGGTCTTCTGGTGAAAGACATATATAGTCAGTCTGAACCTATGCGAGCAATAACGCATGGGGAACAGACTCACTATGCTCTAGCCACTACCTGCTGCCACTGTTCAGGCATGTTTACCCGCACCAACAGAAAGGTTCATGACCATTACCATTTCACCGGCAGTTTTATTGGGGCGTCATGTAATAACTGCAACAAGCTTCGTCGCCGGCCCCAGAGACTGCCGATACTCTTCCATAACTTGATGTATGATGCCAATTTCATTATTAAGCAGCTTTGCTACGATACCCAGGACATATTTATCATTCCCCATACAAAGGAAAAGTTAATATCACCTTCAGTAAGAGGTTGGGCGACAAGTTCACTATACAGTTTATTGATACTTATAGGTTCATGTCTGCCAGCCTGGCAACTCTCGCGCAGAATCTGCCGTCCGGCGAATTCCACACAACATCTCGCTTCTTCACTGTAGAGTGCGAGCTACAGCTGGTAACCCAGAAAGGCGTCTTCCCCAACGATTATGATAGCTCGTGGGAGAGGCTCGCCGAGCCAAGGTTACCTGCTATAGAGTCATTCTATAATAGGCTTACTGGGGGAATGTCAGCGCGGAAGACTACCAGTACACACAAACGGTCTGGGACATGTTCGGCTGTCGCACCCTCCGAGACTATTCGGAGCTCTACTTGAAGATGGACGTGTTGATTCTGTGTGACGTCTTCGAGAATTTCCGTGGGCTCTGTCTACACACATACAGTCTCGACTGTGTGCGCTATGTCAGTGCTCCCGGGTTCTCGTTTGGCGCAATGTTACGCAAGACGCAGGTTGAATTAGAGTTGCTCTGCGAATACGATATGCACCTGTTTATTGAGGCTGGTATCCGGGGAGGGATGGCTCAATGTGTTAAGTGACACGCAGTTGCCNTGGCTCAATGTGTTAAGCGGCACGCAGTTGCCAATAATAAGCATATACCGGAGACGTATGATGCTAGCAAGCCATCTACCTACCTGCAGTATGTAGATGCCAATAATCTATACAGTTGGGCGATGTCCCTCCCACTCCCTTACGCCGGGTTCGAATGGACCGCCACGAACATCGATGTGATGAGCGTGCCGGACGACGGATATGTCGGCTTCATACTGGAGGTAGATGTAGAATACCCTTCTGCTCTTCATGAAGCGCATTTGGAACTTCCATTCATGCCAGTGAACGAGATTCCCCCCGGGTCCACACACGCTAAACTCATGACGACCCTGGAGAGCAAGCTTAATTATATCGTACATTACCGTACTCTGAAGCAAACATTGGATCATGGGTTGCGGCTGAAGGCTGTTCACCGTGTCCCTCAATTCCAGCAGAAGGCGTGGCTAAAGCCGTATATAGACATGAATACGACGAAACGTCAGGCAGCCACGAACGCCTTCGAGAAGGACTTTTTTAAGTTAATGAATAATGCAACGTACGGCAAACTAATGGAAAATAAGCGCAAACGACAGCGTATGGAACTCGTGTGTAGAGAAGCTGGGGCGAAGAAATTGATTTCTAAAACGGCATTGAAATGCAGGACGATATACGGTGGGTCGTTGTCCCTAGTCAAATTATGCCAAGAGAGCGTAAAATTTGACAAGCCCATATACGCTGAGTTTGCCGTACTCGACCAGCCAAAGACCCTCATGTACAGATTTTACTACGACGTCATGCGAGCGCGGTATGGGAGCAGTGTCAGTCTCTCTTATATGGATACAGATTCCTTTATAATGGAGCTCGACTGTGCTGACTTTTACTGCGACCTCGCCTCTGACCCGATGCTCATGTCGGAGTTCGACACTAGCGGCTACCCTCCCACCCATCCCTGCTATTCTCCAGTCAACTCCAGGGTGATTGGGAGGTTTAAGGATGAGTGCGCGGGTAACTCTATTGTTGAGTTTGTCGGGTTGTGGGCGAAGCTGTATGCATACCGTTGCCAAAATACGGTAGTGAAACGCTCGAAGGGGAGACAGAGGTGCGTGGTTGATAACACGATAACGTTTGACGATTATCGCCGCATTATTTTGGCCCAGCGTTGCATGAGAGTACAGGTCGGTAGTATCTGTTCGTACCATCACGAAGTTTACACCGAGCGCACGAACAAACTAGCGCTTTCGAGGCCGGACGACAGACGGAAAGTCCTGGATGATGCCATTCATACCATCCCCTATGGTTAACAGCCCTAAAAAGAAAAACAGCTCTGGGTCAGGCCTATGTAGTTATGTACGTATGTCGTCTCGGAGAGAGTGTTATTTCTCCCAGCGTGTACTGGAGAACTTACAGGCGTCTTCGCATTCCGCTTGTCAGGTATATTGCTGAGGGGTTTTTTTGGTAGCCATATTTCTCGATAAGCATGCTGTAGCGCATGCAAATGTGTTGCAGGCTTGCCAGGTGTGCTGCCTTGTAGTCTACTATAGCGCGTTCAAGAGGTACGTTCCTAACATTGTCAGGTAGATTATCAGTTTGTTTCCTGCAGTATACTGGAGCTCGTGCAAGACCGGATGGGTTGCCAGGTACACTATTTTTTTGGCCTATGCGCTGTCTGATTCTCCTTGCCAGGTACACTGGGTAGTAACAGGCTGGAGCGCAAGCAAGTGCTCATTTTACTTGTCAGGCCTGTTACCAGCACGTCCTGTACATATTTTTTTCTTTTTCTCGGAGGTATACTGGAGCACATGCAAGCCATTGTCGGCTTGCAAGGTATTCCAACAATCATGTTTTTCACAACATGCTGTATAACATGCTAATTTTTTACATATGTAAGTGTACATTTGTCAACCGACGTCAGCTTGGCGTACGTTTTGTACGTCATCCATTCTTGATAACCTTATGCTACTGCTCTATATATTGTCACTTATGTGACCCCAACTTTCCAACCCCCCAGATGTCCTACCGAGATGTTCATCGCCACCTTGGCACGCTTGTTTTGTTTCACGCTTTGTTTTGTACAGCTCCTGTTTTGTTTTTATTTTCAGTCGTCTTGTTACATTACTTTAACGTGTGGTGGTTTCCACCACCATACTACTTATTCTTTTATCAATTCCAATTGTTCATATTATAATGATTGTAATTTTTTGTCATGTATGTGTGTGTGGCTTTATCCACCATACTGCTAATTGTCACACATGTGACTCCTATCTTTTGTCCCACCCTCGCACGGTCTCGATATCACACTGTAGTGCTCTTCTCTAAATTTTTATATTTACAATTATTTTCCCACTGTCTAAAGAACTCACTTTTCCACTGTCTGCAGCGTTGTAACCAGCCTGTACACTATATTTGTGATGTTGCCAATATAAATTTTTTATATATATTGGTAGTGTCATAGGAATAGAGTGCTGCCCGGTTCCAAGCCCGGGGCCCATTTAGATGGTTATGCCATGTCGATGGTAATTGGGAAGACAATGCGGCATAAGGTAAGTGTCGATAGGCCAGGATGTGTGTGACGCAGGCGCGATCGCACATGTGTGTAAGTATGCAGCTTGGAGGGGGGAGGGTGGGTGTGTGATTGTAGGGATTGTATATATTTACATATATTTATATTTATATATATTTATATATATATACGTATAATATTTTTGTCTCTCTCTCGCAGGGTGGGGGCCGGGGTCGTGATGGGAAGGGGGGTTATCACACGTGATTGTAGGATGTATATATATATGTATATGTATATATGTATAGTATTTTTGTTAAACACATGCAAGGCTCTAGCGCATAGCTGGCGTGTCTCTTGGGAGCTGCTGCTGCACTCCCTGAGAATGCGGGAGCGTGATGGTTTAACATACACTCTACCCACTATGCTACTGCGGCCCCATTTAATTAGACATACTAGAGCATTACATTTAACTTGCCATCTACGTCATCTCTCTTTTGGGAATGCGGGAGCATGAAGTTGTGCTCTACCCATTACTTCACTGCGGCACCCCCACCCCCTTGAATGCATAACGTCCCGAAGCTATGTCCCCTGGTTGTGTCTCTGTTGGGAGACGCAGCCATACGTGCGTGATTGCAAGAGTGTGGAGTTACGCTCTACCCATTGCTTCACTGCGGCACCGAATGCCAGAGCATGACGTCACGACTCCGAAGCTATGTCCTAGCTGCGTCTCTTTTGGGAGATGCAGCCATAGGTGCGGGAATATGAAAGTGTGAAGTTGCGCTCTACCCATTACTTCACTGCGGCACCTTTCCTTTGGAATTTGTGAGCGTGATGTCTCCGAAGCTCTCTGTAGGGCGCTGCCAGTGCGTGAATGCGAGAGCGTGAAGTTTCGCTCTACCCATTGCTTCACTGCGGCACCCCCCCCCCTCAAAGCCAGCATCGTGTTCGGGAGTCACAACCAATATGGCTGACCCCTTGGCATCGGCTTAGGGAGCCTCAATGAACTAACATGGCCGACAGGGAATATGCGAGAGAAAATAATTTTTTGGAACTTTTGAAAAGTTGACAATTTTCAAAAGTTAAATCTATATTTTGAAATATTTGATCAATATTTTGAAATATTTAATCATACCTTTCAATTGGTTACTTTGAAAAATAAATTTTTGAAAATTAAATTTGTGAAAAAATAATTGTTTGAAAATTAATTTTTTTGAAATAAATTGTTGGTTTTGTTGGCAAAATTTTTGCACATTTTGGCACTGGCTGCCAATATGGGCGCCTCCGAATGGCACTGGCTGCCAATATGGCCGCCCCCGAAGCGGAATGCAAACGCATGAAGTTTGTCATTTCCTTACCAAGCTTCTGGCTCCCGGGCTCCCTGCACCGACGCTGGCACCGAATGCCCTATTTATAACTACTACCCTTAGCTTTGGAATGTCCGAAGATATCACAAATGCCGAATAAGTGTTTGACTGAGATGCGAAGACGCAAAAGCTAGCCAGTATGATCCACCTTCCACATCAGCCGCTGTCAAACTATCCTCTCAGCTGACCTCCAACTATTTATATTATACCCATATGCAATCTCTATGACATCATGTTCACTTAGGACCAATCATATTACGCCAATAAGACATCGTTCGGACATCGACAAACAATTCACAGAGTTGCCACATAATTACAGCTGGCCAATAGCATGCAGGCAGCTAGCATCGCACTTAGCACCGCAATTAGCACCTCACTTAGCACTGCAATTAGCACGACACACACTATAACACACCATATATGACCCATATTTACCCATAAAGACCCATTAATGACCCACAATGACCCATTAATAAAACATAATGTCTCATAAATAAACAGTGAATGAATCATAATGTTACATAATGACCTTCAAATGGCCCTTTATGATCCATAATGACCAATGTGTTGAACTGTTTGAAGGGGATAATAGAATATTCGACCCACTCACATCGTCAAATACGAGTGTAAACATCCGTTTATGAATAAATATTTAATGTTTGTTGTGGCGGGAAAATATAAGAAATTTTTGAAACGCTTGTATTTATATGCATACAAACACACACGAACATGAAACCAAATTAAAGTAAGATATACATGTCACCCATTACAGAAATAGGAAAAACAATTCCCCAGTAACGAATTTAAGATATCATGCCCCGAAAAGTGCAACATATTTATATTTGCGAATCGAAGCGATATTCTGAGGTAAAACGAACCCTATTATTTTAAGGTCTATTAATATAGAACATTCAAAGGAAATGTCTATATTCATACGCAAATAACCTGGCCATTAAATAAAAAATTTATAAAAAAATTCTAGTCCCATAATATATATATTTTTTTTATTAATGTGCCGGCATCATAATATCAGAGCTAAATACGGATTTTAAAAAAGTCCAGGTTCGTTATGTACCTGCAGATACACATGCGCATGTTGGCAATGTTTTAGCCCATGCATGCCAGTGTATCACATAGACACGAACGATAAATTTTCGAAAGTTAGAAGCGAGAACTAAATTACTCATTACTGGTGTTCATTTTTGCGACTAACTTTGTGCAACTCAATCAAGCCCAGAAATAGTTATAGTGCTTGCTACCATACTTGCACTCTATCAGTCCCTTTTGATGTTACGAAGATAGAAAATCTCGTATAATAGAAGTACATAAGCGATATATTCACAAAAAAAAATTAAAAATACTGTTGTTAACGCTTATGTGGTTTATAAGCAATGCAAAATTTTAAAAGTATTAGTCTCCAGGAGTGATTACTAAGGTCATAATGCCTACAACAATCTGCGAAATTATGAAGATTTGGACACATCAGTTCAGGTTCCCCATCGAAAATGGCACCTCGGGACCATTTTGCAACGATGACCTCTTCCACGATGCCACAAAAGAGGGGGAGACTGCAGTAGCTAGAGCTCTCGTTTCCCATGAAGAAAACGCGTACGGCAGCCTTTCTTTTGTAACCACATTAACACCACCCCATTCTTCACTAGGTCTCTTCCCCCCAACACAAGACAAGCCTGATTCCCGTCAGGGTCGCTCCGAGATTTTGGCCCTTTATTTCCTCAAAAAACATTCCTTCCTCAGTTCATTTGTTTGTTTAACAAAACTCAGTCAACTTAAACTGCCCGAGAAATAAATAATACTTCAGAATCAACCATATTCTCTATAAAGCACTTTCTCATTTAATTTTTCTATTAAAACAGACCCTTGGGTTCGACTTTATATACTACTGAAATATAAAGATTTTTAGAAAAGCAGTAGGGTAATGTTCAATAAATTAAAATTGCACAAATGAGCACATAAATGTATTATACTACTTTTTCCATGCAACCAATATTTGCATTTATCTGATGTTTGCAGATGGTGGCTAGTACACGATGGTTTCATTAGATGTTTGCAGATGATGGAAAGTACAAGATGGTTTCATTCGATGTTACCCCTTTCCTTAAGTTCACCTTTGATTAAAGATATCTCCTTACTGTGCACGGCAATCAAATGTCTGATTCTATCAACACGTTCATTGCTGTCTTCAGGAAATATGTAGTCGGTGTTCTTGTCTTCGCGACACATTTTTCAGTAAAGCCAGTGAGGATATGTCTCCAAAGCTGCAGCTCACGGTGAAGATGGACCAGGGCAGGTAACCGGGCAATTTTAAATTAGAGGACCTGGTACTTTGTAAAAATTATGTGCTGACAGATATGGGAAAGGGTTTGACAAGGAAGCTGATACCAAAATGTATCAGTCCTTTCAGGATAAATAAATTATCTGCGCCTAATACTGAAATCCTTGTATCGCCTTGCTCCAATCGGTTATTCAGGAAAGCACTCGTTTCTCAGTTTAAGCCTTATTTGCAATGGAAGTAATTGTTTATTTATCGTGTTTATAGCTGTTACTGTGCATACTTCCCGTTTTCGAACTGAGATCACCCACCGCTGCCGTCGTCGTGAGCTGAGAAGAGGATTTAGACGTCTTCTGACACTGGTAGTGTCTTCCTGGTTTTTCACCCGCAACTTTCCTAGTTGCTGTTGGCATTTGTACCTGATGCTCTAGAAGAGACCGCTCTGACGGTGCTGAGTGGTTTTCCATCTAGCTGCCCACCATTCCCGGGGAATTCACTAACAACATTGTTATTATAATTGGAAAATGTGGCTAATCACTCCGCATGTTTGTCACTCGTCATGGAACTGTTTTATGTGAATTCCTACGTGTTTACAGGAAATATTTCTAATGTCTTAACTACTCTTCATTCTCTACTGTGTCAATGTACTTTTATCTTCTGTGTATGTGTTTGCTGTATTTTTCGTTCAATATGAACAGAGACTGGTCGCCAGAACACAGGTTTAGGGGTGGGGGTTGCGACATTAGCATCGCCGCATCGTTCGCCTGTAAAATTTCACCTCTGCTAGGTGACCTTCTTCCTGGCCGGCTTAGCTATTCTCCTGTTTCCTCCCCTCAATTCCCTCCCTTGATTATCCCTCCTTGTGCGTAATCATTTTTTTGGTATGGGGCAAGATAATATAAGTCGTTAATTGTCTTGTGCTGCCCTTATTCTATGCCTATCCTATGTGAGAACTTCGTCGATTCGATGCCTGCTAGAGGTGTTTAAAATTGCAATATAAGTAAAAATGTAAATTTAGTTGTCGTTGGGACGTGTGTGCTGTGAGCCGATTTTTAACTTGTATCATTGTGTGAGCGGACAAAATGTTGAGCTATTTGAAACGGTGAGTCGTGTTTGCAGCATTTTCTTCGTTGGGTCTGTTTAGTGTTTTAAATAGTTTTGTGATGTAGTTTTGTGTCGTTTTGGGCATGCAGTGAGTTTATCTTTTTCTAAATTGTGGTTTTGGTTGCCAGCCTAAATCGTGGTTTCGGTTAAACTTAATTCTAACTTTTCTGTGAGTTCCAGTTGTTGTAACGTGTAGTGTATTTTATTTGTCTGCTGTCGATATATATTTATTTAATTTTTATTTGCTTTTGCTGTGCTTCCACGACTCACACGTTGAGAGTAGTTAACTGAATAGTTTAAATGTCGTCGTCCTTAATTTTTTTTTATTCGACGAAGATTTTATTGTAACTACTGACTGCCTCTACCGATGTAACATTTGAATATAACATTTTTAATGCTGCTTTTAAATTGTGTTTTCATCTAAAGAAGGCTATACTGGGCTTATAAAGCTGCCCTCCTTCAGTTTAACGGTTCCTTTCAAAATCACTAATCATTAATTTAATAAATTATATTTTGAATATTTTTAAAATATTGCTTGTTATTTAAATTAATTTGATTGAACATTTATCGTAACATTAACTTTGTTGGAGCAATTCACTTTATACTTTAATTTTTTATCAATTTTTGGTGTTACGAATTTTAACTTATTGTATATTTTGTGGATCTTTAAAACTTATGGTATTGATCACTTCATTCTGATCATTACCTTAATCAAAATATACGTAATCCAAGTTTGTTGTATTGTTCGCGATTTGTGCTTTGGCACAATATCTTAACAATAAATTTATTTATACAATATTTATAACATAGTTTTGCATTTTTTTTAGAGAACGTTATTGGTTTGATAGGTTTTTGGCAGTGATCATTATCAATTTTCTAAATATTTTGTACTCAGCAATAATACAATACACTTGTTTTAGACTTACAAAATGATATAATATGAACACAACTAGCAGCCAGAGTTAAAATGAAGTTACATCAATTACAAAAAAAATTACTGAGGCAAAGAACACTACAAAGTTTTTTTATGATAATCAATTTACATCAAAATTGTTGCAAATATATATCACTAAGGCAAAAATTAAAACAAACCGTTTGCCACAAATTTTAGAAAAAATTACAGTGAGTTTATCATATTTCTAAAAACTCTCCTCAAAACGTCATTCATACAAGTTATTAAAACCGGTGACTCAGTACTTAGCAGGATATGACCTCTGAATGCATTTGGCCTATCAAATGAGCGAGTCTCTTTACCTTCGTCGACTGGAACCTCCATAAAATATTTTTCTTTCTTTTTACAGCAACATGTCTCTAGTTCGATAACACAGTTGGCAATCCACATAGAAGTCTCGTCGAGTGCTGCGGGCGCCGCAGGCATTTCTTCCTCGCCAGTTCATTAGCAGTGCAAGGCAAAGGTGTTTCTTTTCTCATGTAGAAACTACACAGTTCCCATACATAGAACATGTCCCTTTTCGTTGTTAGTGTTAAAATATTTTTGTGGCTCGTGAGCTAGTATATAGTGTCATGAACCATCGCATTCTTCCATGAATGTAGCCATATGTTGACCATTATGGAAAGTAAATGTTACAGAGCCATCTTCAGGTTGAACCTATGAGTAGCTGCTTGAAGGATAAAACCGGGCCATGGTACCGACTGCCGCTTCCAAACTGCTCTGATGCGAGCCTGCACCCTTGCCTTTTTTAAAATTGTGATGCCACTCGTGCGGATTTTTTTTTTTTACAGTTTTCTTTACAGTTTCCAGTTAACAAGGCGAGCGCACTTATGGAATCGCAAAATTTTAATTTCATAATTTTTTAGAGAAATTTTAAGTTTAAATGATACGTATCTTGCAGTATGGGAATTATAAGTGTTATTACTAATTGTGGAAGCTGCTAGTATTTCTTCGCTTGGCTTCATCTGCGTCTCAACTTTTTCGCGTAACGGCATGGAAGATATGTTTGGAAATTTCTTTGTTGGAGCTTGCATGTTCTGTACTGTCGTCCTTGCGTTTGCTGCGTGCAAATGGTTTCACACACGCAACGGTTGGAGGCTGCTGAAACGGTATGCACATAGATGTACACTCTGGTGCATACAGTTATATTTTGCCATTTTCATTTTTTGCAAACGCATAACCTCTTCAGGGGAACACAGCAACTTTGTTTCTGCTCGCATGGAGTAAACGCAGCACTGTCCATATCATGTACAGTCCACTATACGTTGGCTGGGTTCACAGAAAACTGGTTGGTGATCATAGAATGTATGAAAATGTCCATCACATTTTTCCATGTAGTTTCGCAGTAAGCCTCCAGAGCAGTAGGCACAGGCTGCGCTCTGTGCTGACATAGCGATTTGCCGGATGAAACATAGATGGCATCTTGACGAGTCGGCAGTCAGTGGCGAACTGGATACAGCGAGAACTGAGACATCGTAGCACTCATTTACATATTTCGGTGAATAGAAGCAACGAAACATAAAATATGGTCCTAAAAAGCTAGTAAACACTTGCATTTGCTTCTGCTAATAAGTTCACATTTAATCATGTCACACCTAGAGGTGCTGGAAGAAGTGACTGTGGGATAGGAGTTCATAACTTCTACCGGGAAATTAATAGCACACCACAGTATTATGCATATATATGGTAAATATCTGGAGTACAAGGTGAAATCACGTAGTTCCACACGAGTCTACTGGAGTCGTGTATTGAAATCCATCACAGAGTTCACTCTAGTCAAAAATGTCTTCTGAGCCTATGTATCCCAGTGCATAGTCAGTCCAGTGAACATATATTTCTTATTTAAAAATTTCACCTTATTCGTTATGTATGACGAGGGCGTCTCCACTTAGTGGTAGCTCACTGTTTGGTCTGAGATGATACATTTCACATCTTTCGTAATTGTAGCACGGAAGAATCTATTCGTGGAAATGATCGTTGAATTCAAAGTAGCCTCTCGTGTTAAATGTACCATTGAACACTTGCACTTGCTCAAACTCGCATGACAGTTTGTAGATAATTCTGCCGTAACAAACAAATTAACTTGTGTAGGCATCCACATCTTCTGGCTTAAATAAAATATACTTGTTCGGAAGAAACATTCTTGCTGTTAACGAACCTATCCGTGGTGGTGATCTTCACATCGACATTGGCAGGAAGTCTCCACATGTTGCAGTGAGCACATCATCCGCCCTGTTGTTTTCCCAAGGTTCAAAATGGAGGTGTGGCATTCTCCATCACAGTGCTCCGTCCATCTTGTAATGGTGAGGTGGTCAGGTCTCTTGAATTCGTAGTTGATTCTGTGCATATGCCACACTTTGCATAATTGTTCCTCGTCAATTTGAGTCATTAATCAGTGTATTGTATTAGACAGTTTGCTGTCTGGCCTCAAGTAGTACACTGTACTATTGGTGACACCACAACATACTGTAAATAAAGTCTTACACTCGTCTTCGTTATTATAACATACCCAATGTTCGAGACCATTGCACGATTGCACTTATTCGTTCAACCCAAGAGGCTTAAAATGAACTTTGCAGTAGCCAACATTTGCTAGCATCGAGCGGATTTAAAATTACTTACATGGTTACGTGCACGCAAGAAGGCTGCTAGTCATACACAAATTTTTTTTTTCGTTTTCTTTACACAAATTCTAAAACGTGAGTGAATTTCCCGTTCGCGCTAAGTTTCATGCCTCCATACCACAAGTACAGATCCGAATGTTTGAGAGCCATCATGTTCACCTCGTTAATCAGCTGTACATAGCGATTTGGCAAGTGAACTCTGAAATCACCGTTTCTAAGACAGATGATGCTCTCTCCGTGTGGTATAATTATTTTTTGAAAATATGATTCCTTGAGTTTTATGTTTATTTCCAAACCTCGCAACGTTTTATACTGCATGCTGACAAAATTCAATTTTTCTAATAGTCCGTCCATGGTACTATGTTCGCGCAGGAAGACCGCAAACACTAAACTAAAATGGAGACCTCGATTCTCAGAATATTATACACTTGGCAGGTCAAGTGACAATTATTTTATACACAAGCCAGACCACATGACTTGATTTTATGTAAAAAAATATTCTTGTCGAATGGCGTGTTGTCCGCCAACCCTTACACAAAATCAATCGTCACCGCATTATATTGTCAATTTTCGTAAAAAGAGCACTTTCACACATGAACAATACCAGTGCTGTTCGCATGCACTAAAAGTGTGATTAAGAGTCGTGTAATGCACTTTTAATTTTCTAAGAGATAAACATTCGTACTCGGTTTTCAAATAATATAGTTTTACTTGTTCAATACAATAAATCCCCAACCACCCTATTTTTCCGGTCTGGAAATGAACACTCAAACATCCATTTCAACACTTAGCCATTCAGTGAGTACCTCGCTTAATTTTTCATAATTAATGTTACCATCTTGCCATGCTAGGCCATCATAGTGTTTTGTAAACCACGCAATAGTGATTTAAATTTTGTATCTTATAAATATAACATAAAAGGAGGCAACAATTTGCACGATCTCTTGCTGCCATCGCTACATGCTATTCTAAATTCATTAATTATTTATCCTGTTTGCGAGTGGAATCCTTGAACATTAACGAAAATGGTGACTTCCAGACGTTAACTGAATTAATGATGTCCTCACGTTACGATTTTAACAACCCTGTCTCGCATGTTGTAGGTAGCCAGACGGTCGTGGATTATGAGAGCATATACCTGGGTATCGGATGGAAAATTTTCGCTCGCTGTCATTTCTATACAACCAATCTAATACCCCGCTGTTAAATCTGTCATCCTGCTTACTCACGTCAAAATATGGTAGAGCAGCAGTGCTCACGAAATCACTCGAATCTTAGGTAGGAGATGAGAATTGTCCATAGAATAATTTTTGAAACTCTGCATACATTTGGTATGGTAACATGTACATCCCATTCGAAAAATCTAAGTTTAAATCTCTGTAGGGGAAACTGTCAGAATTTAAGAATACTTTAACATTTATAATTTTTATGTGATTGAGCATGGAGCAGTCCGATTTTATGACATTTTGTTTTCTCGTCTGAAATGCTAGAATAATGTATCTAGGTTTCGCAGTCGCAAAACTTGATTTTACATTCAAGTTCACATTTAGAGATTGTTAGGTTTGGGTATGTTTCCAAACTCCATGTGTGGAAAGCAATATCCACATTTCATCCTTTCTCCACATATTTTAAAAATTTTACATGCTCTGACATATTCACCTGAACGTGGGCAGCAACCACTGAATGGTACGTATTGACAACGTTACATTTTCGGTATTCTCAGTCCTGTCCCAGGCAGCATTTTTTTACGTGTTTTCTAAAAATTATGACAAACTCCTGCTTTGAATTAATAATGATGTGTTTGTAATCTTCTGCGAAACTGAGAAACATAGATAGTGGAACACAAATTTCAAATTTTTCCCCCACAATAAATGGCTACTTCATAATCATCTTCGATCCCAAAACCAGCCATTTTTGCCGCGGGTAACTCATTGCGCATGCGAGAGATTTAGTTTCATACAGTACAAGTTATGCCTGCATCTCTGCAGTAATCCACTTCGCATCCATTCTGCTTGTATGAAATTCTATTTATCATATAGAGTATACGGTTTTTGATTATTTTCGTGGTTGAACATGCTTAGCCACCAGTCTTTGTGATGAAGCCCCGGAAGAGTAAATATGAGTTAAATGGAGTTGTATAAATGTCCTGATTGTGTACCTGTATGTGAATGTCATACGATAATCTACACTGAAGGTCCAAAAAAACTGGTATAGGCGTGCGTATGCAAATGACAGAGGTATGGAACCAAAAACTCGAGGCACACAATTTTTGTATTTACATAAATGTTGATAATATTGTAATTCCTGCAGCTATGATCTCCGCGCTGACCACATATCATTATTTATGGACACTATCGTATGCTATTGGAAGAAAGGAGAATGATATATTTGCTACCTTAAATCAGATTATTGCACTCGCACCAGCAGCACATGCGTGGTACACACAGACCACGACGTATTGTTATTGCACCACTGCATTCGCACAAGTAAACCGTAAAGTGAGGGACCACAATATTTTCACCGGCCTATATATTGGAGCCGCATATAACGAGTGTAACCTTCTTTGCCGCCACCCCAAGAACTTGTAGTATTCATTCATAACCTGAGTTACGACGAAAGTATCATCATAAAATAGTTATGCTATGATACGAAAAATATCTTCGTTATTCCACAACAATAGAGAAATGCATTACATTTTCTAAGCAGCTGTGCGATCGTTTTTCCTTACGATTTATCGATACATTTCGTTTTATGGCATTGTCTGGTATCTCTCGTTGAATTTATTCCCCAGAGTAAATTTAACAATACTGCCAAATTTTTAGTGCCAACCAACTGCCACTCGTCGCACGTAAAGGTGTATTTTCATATAATTATGTAGAGAGTTGGGAAAAGTTGGACGAGCTACAACTGCACCCGAAAGAGGATTTATATAACAGGCTGACAGATTCAGGAATAACAGAGGACGATTACGCGCATGCCCAGACCGTCTGGCAAGACTTTAATTGTAGTAAATTAGGGGAAAACAGTGATATAGTCCTTAAGACGGACGTACTTATCCTGGCAGACATATTTGAAAATTTCAGTGACATGTGTATTGCCACGTACGAGCTAAACTGTGCCCATTACTTCAGCGCCCCGTGGTTCACATTCGATGCAATGTTAAAAACGGTGGGGGTTAATCTAGAGCCACTCACAAATAATTATATGCATATGTTTATCGAGAATGGAATTCTCGGTGGCATGGTCCAGTATATAAAGCGACACGCAGTAGTGAACAATTCCTACGGACTGGAAACATATGATCCAAGCAAGCCCACCACGTTTTTTGTAATATCTCGACGCCAATAATTTTTATGGGTGAGCCATGTCGTTATTGTTGTCAGTACGCAACTTCAGATGGGTCGACACCAACATCTATGTCATGGGCGTGACTGACGGTGGTAACACCGAGTACATATTAGAGGTCGACGTCGGGTACCCCGCGGTCCTGCACTAGCAACATCGTGATTTGGCATTCCGACCTGTTAACCTGTATCCCCCAGGCTCCAAACATACGAAATTAATGACATCATTATTAAATAAGAAACGCTATATTGGACATTATCGCAACTTGAAACAGGTGCTGGATCACGGATTGAGACTCGTATTAATTTATTGTGTGCTCGAGTTCGTGCAAGAAGCATGGCTGAAGCCTTCCATCGAGCTCAAAACTACGAAGCCACAGACGGCTACCATTGACTTCAAAAATAATTCTTATATTAGCTAATAATGCAACATCCGTAAAATTTATGTGGAACAAAAGAAAATGAAAACATATGGAGCTAGTGTGCAGTGAAAAGCTAGCCAAGCTAACATTACTAGACCGAACAATTTATGATGAATCTCTTTCCCTCCTTTATCTGCAGCACGAATTCATCCGCTTTGATAAGCCTATCTATGTATGGTTCACTGTCCTCGAATTATAGAAATCTTTATTATTTAATTTTCATTATGATGTGATGAAAGCTCGGAATGGATTAGACATCGAGCTCCTGTACATTGATACCGATTCCTACATGTACCAGATTCGAACCCCGGAATTTTACCATGATTTAGCTAGGGATAACAGATTGATAGATAAATTTAATACCAGTGGGTACCCCACCACACACCCTTGTTACTCACAATTTAACATGAAAGTGGTTGGGAAATTCAAAGGTGAATGCAGCGGGGACATCATGACCGAATTCGTAGGGCTACAAGCAGTAATATATTAATATAAATGCAACGGAAAAGTTACAAAAAGAGTGAAAGATATTCAAAAACGCATTGTAACATTATAATTAATTTTTATGGTTTCATATATGTTCTGGAACAGCACTGTACGATGCAAGTTAATGTCCGCAATTTAAGGTCGCATATGCACAAATTGTATTCCGAGTGCATCAATAAGATGACCGTTACATGGACGAACGATAAGAGGCAACTGCAGTAATAATACATTCACACACACTTCCTTATGGGTATAATGGCGAAATGTAAACACATAAATATTATCACCACCTTATACAGCGATAGACTGTAGCTCGAGCAAGAAAATATTTTTTTATCTTCTTTGGTGCGTCGCTAATTTAACTTACGTTCGTGAAAAAAACTGATGGCGCACACATTAGCCCGTTCAAGGGGAATACTCATCTTGTCAGGTGTGCTGTTACCCTATCCAGGTTCTTTGCTTTTGCATACAAGGTTTTTTTCTACAAAATGATTTAGGCTTATACACTGCATTACCTTTTGGCTAGGTATTTTTTGTGTAGAAAATGTATGTATCTACACTACTTTGCCTTTTGGCTAGGTATTTTTCGTGTAGAGAATATTTTTTTTACTCTGCTTTGCCTTTTGATGATATGTTTTACGTGTACAGGATACTTATTTATGTATACTTTTTGGGCTTTTGGCAAGGTATTTTTTTTCGTGTGTTGTGTTATTAAGATATATTTTTTATTGGGTTAGCTTCAAGGCTTTTCGACGTTGTCCGCGAGGCTTAACCTGATATGACATGTAATTTTCTCTCCATTGGTACATTTTTTTGTGGGGGACTGTAAGAGTTTTTTGGTAGGAAGTGTAGTAATTATTTGTGTACTGCGTGGGCATCAAAATTTTTTGGCGTTGCATGCAAGGTTTACCTATCTTGTTATGTACGCCATATGTCCACTTATTTGTGTCGTGTAATAATGATTTGTGTACTGTTTTGGATTCAAGATTTTTCGGCGTTTCCCCCAAGGCTTGTCTGTCTTGTGTTATTTTTTTAGAGGTAATTTTTCTCACATCGTGTAGTAATAATTTATTTACTGCATTGGTTTCGAGACTTTTCGGCGTTGTCGGCAAGGAATGTCTGTATTTCAGTGTGCGAGGTATTTTTATCATGTCGTGTATTTTACATTTTTATGCACTTTGTGTGCTTTGCCTTTTAGTGAGTTATTGGTTTTTGGTACATCATGTAATATTTTTTTGTACATCGTGTAATTATTAATTTATTTTACTCTTTATATTTTAAGACTTTTTGGCGTTGTATGCAGGGCTTAACCTGCCGTGCTATGTTATTTTTTCTCCATTGGTACTCATTTTGAGGGGGACAGCAAGATTGTCAATGTGATATGACAGTCACTATATATACACAATTTCGTGTGAATAGGATTAGACACATATGTTGGACGTCCGACCCAGAGATACTCTAGAAGGTTCAACATTTATCCTTACCTGGAATTGTGAATGTAAAAATTGTGGTTATAACATACGCACATTAAAAACATTCGGGTGGTGACAATTTTCTCTCTTTTCTCAAATCTCTCTTTTTTGTATGCTTTTATCTTTTTTTGTGTTTGTTCGTTTGTCTGCTTTGTTTAAATTGTTTTAGGTGGGTTCGGTTCGTTTCTGTTCCAGCATCGGAACCCCACCTACATTGTACTGTACGCAGTAGTGAAGTAAATAAAAAAAAAACAATTGTAGAACATTTTTTTCTAAATAACTTTACATAATTTATGCAAAAATAGTGCTTGCAAACGTACTGCGTAGCACCTGGTCCCAATGCCTTGGGAACCATGCACATGGTCCCGCCATGTGGATAATAAAGGGCAAGGGAGATGCCGGAACGAAAGAGGTGGACTACGCCATCCACTCGGCTAACAAACGAACATGACTTGAAAAAATTATAATAATATGTGATGTAAAACATGCATATACACATATATATATATATATATCATGCCAAATAAATTAAAAAAATATTTTCGAGTTAACATTTTATTTCTGATATATATATATATCCGTTTTTCCACATTAAAAAATATTACAGATATCAGGCTGGTGTTATAAAATACAATTACATAAATAGAGTGATTTCAAAAAACCTGTTAGAAAAAAGAATAAATTGAATTATTTTCCAAAAACTTAGAAAAGAAAAAATTAATAGTAAACAATTTTCTCAAACAAATAAGAAAAAAAATTTGTTGAAAATTCTTTACTAATAACAATTTATTTTAAAAAACATTAAAATCAAAACATGTCTGTTGCAAATTCATTTTTTCAATCAAGGATTTATTTTTAAAAAACTTTAAGAAATTGATATGTATTTAAAACAAAAATAAATAAACACATACACCATATCAATATTTTTATACACTATTTATTTAAAATGAAGTAAATACAAAAAAAGTTTGTTTTATGTATTAAATTTTATAAAGTTTTAAAGAGTTAATACAGATGATATTATATTTGATTACTTTAGAAGGAGACTTTCACATGCAAGGCTAAACAGTTCACGAACGATGGGAAGCATAAGCTTCTTAAGAAGTGCCGCACAAGTCTCTTAATTATAGCGATGTCCATCGTTTCGATCACTCAAACCACTGGTCCACAGTTGGTCATAACCGCACTGCATATCATATTCTTCTTTAATAGTTGACTCTACATCTTCTAACTTACTAATGGCATCCTGCCTTTCAACAGCAGCAGTGGACCATGCTTTGGTGGTAGAACCAGCTTCGTCATTCATGGGAGTACATGTCGCTGCTCGACGACGAGAAGGTGCAGGTATGTTTCAAGAGCTGGAAGTAGAAACATCCATTTGGGTACCAACATGAGTGTCTGGCATCGACGATGCATTCAGCTGTCTGGTCTTCTGGCTGCCAATATCCTTCTTGGAATTAGTTTGTGGGGAGCAGACTGTTGATTCCTGCCCTGCCAGGGGCACCTCCATGGCACAGACCAGCGTGTGGATGGCAGTGTGAGCCTTTACAGGAGGGGTGATTTTTTCCATGGTACAAGGCAGCTGAGTCTGCGGTGTCATGTGGAACACGGCGCAGGCCGATGCTCCTGGACAATCCACTTGAATCGGCATTGGTTCGTAGACGATTGGAAAATGTGCGAATCGCCAATGCTGCTTGCCGCCACCATCGTAGGTCTCGGTGTGCATGTATCCATCTTCCGCTATGAAATTGTATTCAATGCTATTGTAGTCGGGTATGGCGCTTGCATAAATGTCGTAGGACAGAACATTGCCATTGTGACGAATGGACCACTGAGCAGCGACTTAAGGAGTGCATAATGAATATTTTCCCACTTATAGATAATATGGATATCGATCAGGTGTGCCACGACACGAAAACAAAATAGTCTCTTACATTTCGTGTCTAGTTGGAACTCAGATTTACGGTTCAAGGACGAGGCACACCATTTGGGCAGCAGCTGTGCACATTCCTCCGCATGCATGTCCAGTCAGGTTCTGACCTGCCTCAGACGTGTTGCTGCCAGTCGTCATAAAGTTTCGTTAGCTTGCGCAGCGAAGCCCAGTCATACTCTAACTGCATATCGATAATTTAAAATTCGTATTTGCACCAGTCACTCAGCCGTTTCTTCTGTTCGGGCCCCGCCATGTAAATCGGCCTTTGCGGATGCTGCATCAGCAAGTCGCGCAGAACATTTTTTCCTTGATGGTATTGAAACTTGCTTCTTTACACTCCAGTCCGCAGTAGTACTTGGTCAGCCAGTAGTTCGTCTTCTTACTCTTCTCGTCTAACAGTTTCCATGTATAAAGGGGTCGGAAGGAACATGCGCGCGTTTTGCCATCGTCGTCATAGGATACTGCAATCTCCTTTACCACATAGCCGCTCTGGCTCTGGAAGTCTGGTAGATTATAATATTCTCGAAGGACAGACACTAACTGAACTGGAGACCTACTTGCTTATATATATGCTGAGCTCAACATGTTCACCATTCCCGAAAAACAGTAATAGCTCACTACTATGTCGGGCAAAATCAAACAGTACGCAGCTGTGTTCGCAGGCATGGTATTCTGGGAAATAGTTTATACACAACATTCCACTACACCATTTTGAACTCGCTCGTTTTGTTTGGATGTGTCGATGACCAGGAATTGTGCCATTCCACGACATATTTCCGTACTCATGATGAGGTAGGACTCGCGCCCGTAGTAGGATCCTTGAAACTGGGTATACAGACTATATGGGAATATAAATCCTTCTTAGTCGAAGAGGTGTTCAAATCCACGTACAGGTAATGTTTGCTATTCAAAAATATTTTTATGTCCTGGATCTTGCAGTGGTCGAAGGCCGATTTGTCAACCGAGATGTGCTGCTTGTTTGTTGGAAATACCAGTATTATGTAGCAGGATTTTACCTTTATTAAAGATGTCTTGACGACCCAGTGGTTTTGCGTGATGGACAAAAGGACCGGGCAAGTAACCAAACTCTAACTCCTGAAGGATGTGTCGAATTTTTCTGTCTTAATGTAGTTCAGTAGCTTCGCACATTCGCGGGTGCTCGGAGTCATGTGTGGAACGAACCATTCTATGTTGGTAAGTGTTACTACAAAGTGGCTGTGGCTTTTCTCCGGTTCCTAACACTTCATTAAGATTCGAGGTCACTAGCATTATCACCACTCCTTGCTTGGCTCCTTTAGTAACATTCCTATAATCTGCGTCGAAACTAAGTATCAGTGCGATAGTGGCACGCACATCTCGAACTTGCCTCCTGCGAAGATTGGATCTTTATAGCTGTCTTCTACTACCCAACCTGCTATATTTAGCATGTCGAGATCGTTAGGTGTGATCGAGAGTTAAGGTTTTATCGTGGTTATGCCCACATCCCCCATTTCGTAAATAGTAACACATTTTAGTTCTTACATTACCTGCTCGAAAAGGTGAGGTATACCGATGCAAACGAATGCGGTGGTCGTGAGATGAATCCCGTCCTCTTTTGTGAGCATACCTCGGATTCACAGTAACGATTGCAAAGTCCGGATGTAAATATTTTGACACTGTATGGAGATTCAAAACTCTTGCCCGAGTACATAAGGGCGCATCAAATATGACTGGTGGCAATGCAGTTCAAACTTGTCGATTCTGTCATCGAATTCTGCCAACAAGGTCACATTTAATACATTGTTATCTTCCATGCCTGTTCACATTAGATCTTAGGGTACATAGAAACGGTTCGTTAGCATAAACACTGAAAGGCCAAAAAAACTGGTATACCTACCTAATATCGTGTAGGGCCCTCGCGAGCGCGCAGAAGAGCCGCAAGACGATGTGGCATGGACTTGACATATGTCTGAAGGTATGCAGGAGGCAATTCACATCACGAATCCTGCACGGCAGTCCACAAATCCATATGTGTGTGAGGCAGTGGAGATCTCTTCTGAACAGCACGTTGCAAGGCATCCGAGATAAGCTCAATAATGTTCATGTCTGGTGATTTAGGTGGCCAATGGAAATATCTAAAGTCCAAAAATTTTCTTGGAGCCACTCGGTAGCATTTCTCGACGTGTGGGGTGTCGCATTGTCCTGCTAGAATTTTCCACGTCCGTCGGAATGCACAATCGACATGAATGGGTGCAGGTGATAGGACAGGATGCTTACGTAACTGTTACCTGACCGAGTCGTATCTAGACGTATGAGGGGTCCCATTTCACGCCAAATTCACATACCCCATACCATAACAGAGCCTCCACCAGCTTGAACAGTCCCCTGTTGACATGTAGGGTCCATGGGTTCATGTGGATGTATCAATACCCGTACACGCCCATCCTCCAGATACAATTGGAAATGAGACTCGTCAGACCAGGCAACGCGTTTCCAGTTATCAACAGTCATATGGTGGATTTGGTGGGCCCAGGCGAGGCGTAAAGCTTTGTGTCGTTCAGTCAACAACGGTACACTAGTGGGCCTTGGGCTCCGAAAGCCCATATCAATGATGGTATGTTGAATAGTTCGCACGCTGGCACTTGTTAATGCCCCAGGATTGAAATCTGCGCCAATTTGAGAAAAGGTTGCATGTCTGTCACGTTACCTGATTCTCGTCAGTCGTTGTATGTCCCGTTCGTTCACGATATTTTTCCGGCAGCAGCGACGTTGAAGACTTAATGTTTTGCCGGAATCCCGATATTCACAGTATACTCTTGAAATGGTCGTACGCGAAAATCCAAATTTTATCGCTACCTCGTAGATGCTATGTCCCATCTCTCGTGCACCGACTATAACACCACATTCAAACTCACTTAAATCTTGATAACCTGCCATTGTAGCAGTAACCGATCTAGCAACTTTGCCAGACGGTTGTTGTCTTATATAGGCACTGCCGACCGCATCGTGTTACTCTGATTGGTAAATACCTCTGTTATTTGCATATGCACGTCTTTACCATTTTTTGTAACTCTCCAGTGTAAATATTGTGTGATAAATATTAATTTGAGTATTTTATTTATTTTGCTCTACTCACTTTTTCAATGTGATTAATTATTTTCTTTTCAAGTTTCAATGAATTCTTAATGAGGAAGAAACTGTATAACAAAATAATTTTCCAATCAACAAAATTCAGTATGCTTAAGAATTTATTTCTTATACTTGAAACAAATGCTGTTATTGGTTTTTAAATAACGTAATTATCCATAAAGCAATTGTTTAAGGCATCTGTCATATGTATTTATTAAAATGGTGCATTTATCTTAGAAACAAAATCTTTAATCAAAGATAATAAAAAAAAGTTATTGAACATAATTTTTTTTCCCCCTATACTGTATAATTTTTGCCACTAATTATCTTCAGTGTAGATATCCCTCTTCTCTGTCCTGAGCACCGTGTTCCTTATCTATCTGGAGTGAGTACACCACAATCTCCAGGAGCCGATGCCACATCCATCTCGAGTGGGTGTGTTGTCGACCTCTTTCGTTCCGGTATCTCCCAACACCCCTTTTCATACACATGGCTGATGAATCAACCATGTGCATGGTTCCCTGGATATAAAGGCTAGGCACTACACAGTATTCTTTGTTAGCAGTATAATTTTTTCAAGAAAATATATAAAGTTATTTAAAGTATTGTGTTATGCAACTAGTTTTTTTAATTTTCTGCAGTGCTGCGTGATTTTACTACATATGTGAAGTTCCGACACCGAAAATGAACTGCAACCAACCTAAAATAAATCAAAACAATTCAGGCAAACGAACACAAAGAAAAAGTTATGGAAAAAGAGAAAAAATAATACAGGAAAGGTAAAGAGAGAGAGAGAGAGAAAGAATAGTGAGAACATTGTCACCTACATAAATTTTTATGTGCGTATGGTATAATCGACATTTTACATTCACAATTCCAACAAGGATGAGTGTTGAACCCCCAATAAATTGTTCGTAACATACAGGTCGGAGGCCCAACATAAGCGTCAAATCCTATTCACACGAAATTGTGGAAGTAAAATTACGAGCATATCACATTAATAAACTTTATAGTCTCTCGCTCTATCATATTGACTATTCAGAAACGTTATAATTTTTGCTAGATCTGATAGGGGCGTTAAATCGCTTTATATTTTACACCCCCGAGGCAAGGCAGTGCCTAATTTCGCATACCGACCTCTTTCTCCGACATCCAGGGAAAGGCATGTATTAAGAACATACCCAGACTCTTTCCAGCATAGTTTCCTTCAGCTGCGAATAATATTATATACCATCCTTTCATGTGCGGGATATGACCTCGATGTAATGTATAGATTAAAAATCTGGAAAACAAGACACTTGTCAAATACACTGAAGAACAAAAAAAACTGGTACACCGGCCTAATATCGTGTAGGGCACCCCGCCACGCAGAAGTGCCGCAAGACGACGTGACATGGACTCGACTAATGTTTGAAGGTATGCAGGAGGCAATTCACACAATTAATCCTGCAGGGTAGCCCACAAATTCAATCTGCGCCAATTTCAGAAAGTGTTGCACGTCTGTCACGTTTAATGATTATCGTCAGTCGTCGTTTGTCCCGTTCTTTCACGATATTTTTCCGGCAGCAGCGATGCCGAAGACGTGATGTTTTGCCGGAATCCCGATATTCACGGTACACTCGTGAAATGGTCGTACGCGAAAATCCAAATTTGATCGCTACCTCGTAGGTGCTATGTCCCATCTCTCGTGCGCCGACTATAACAACACGTTCAAACTCACTTAAATTTTTATAACCTGCCATTGTAGCAGCAGTAACCGACCTAGAAACTTTGTCAGACGCATGTTGTCTTATATAGGCAGTGCCGACCGCATCGGGTTACTCTGATTGGTTCTATACCTCTGTTATTTGCATACGCACGCTTTATACCAGTTTTTTTGGCTCTCCAGTGTACATACTTGCATTATGCACAAACCAAAAACTTTTTTTGACCTCATCATTAGCATGTGCTGCACTCTCAGTAATTTTTTCACTTCCACATTTCTTCCCCATCATCGTATGGTGAGCTGGTCTTCACCTCGTATGGTAGTTTGCGATATGCCATTGTCAGCTCGTCCAACAGAACGTCAGTTTCTGCGTTTAGTAGCAGTGTGGGAGTCTCGCCATCACATTCTTCGCTGATATGAAGCACCGTTTCCTGGCCCCCTAGTCGTAATTCGTGGGTCTTCATGCTGAAAGTCATATTTAATGATGATGGTTTCGCCCCTAATTCAGTACCAACAGGCCATCGTTGCTGCATGGTAGGGTAACATCTGGTTTAATGCTGTACACTGCACTGGTTTTGCCATTGCACTGAATTCTGTCCATAAAATAAACTTTCAACTTGCCTTCGGCATTCATGATGCTCGGTGTTGTAGGCAGGTACCAGGGCGTATTAGAGGCACATGTGATCGCTACCATGGCAAACTTCTATTTTTTTTCAAAGCGTCCTCATACTGTGGGTCGTCCAACCAGTAATTCACTCTCCAGAACCCTGGGATGGCATTGGGATAACACTTCACTGTACCTGACTTGAAGGAGATGGTGTACATCACCTCTTGTATCGAAGATCGTGGTGGTGCGGTAATGGCAATAGGCGGCCTCTGTCAACTGCTGCTGGTGCCGAAGGTGGCCTGCGTGGTAACCCTGGGTTCTGGAAGCCAATCAACGAGTGTAGACGGGGTGAAGTTGGTGCTGGTGTTGGAATGGATACGTGATGTGATCAGCTACATGAGATCGGCGGTCTTCAGGTCTGTGGAGCCATTCATGTTTATTTTTCACTGCGCATTGCCTACGATGTTGGTAGATGTGGTGGTGGCGGTGGCGGCCGTGCCGGTGGTGGCTGCTGCTGCGCGATGTCATGCCTTGTACCAGGCCCAGGAATGCAGAGTGTCCAGAACTGATGCGGTGCAGTCTTCGAACATGGCAGGCTGTCGCGAATATCTTCGTCCTGCTGCAGGTATGCTGGAAGTTTCTTATACATATACCGAACTTTGTGGTGTGCTATGCCAGCAGGAAATCTTTCGGCAGAAAAGCGAGTTCTTCTTCCATATCTAGGGCCGCGAGCGAGTGTAGCCTCCTGTACGCGACGATCTCCGAAATAATTTTCTTACCTGTGGGACAGCATGCAAACATACACTGAGTGGTCAAATTATTATCACCACTTGACACTTTTAAGCAGATCGGACATAACTTAACTTTGTTGCCGCTAGAGGACGAGATAGCTATAAAAATGGAATGCAGGGCACGTGAAGCATCAATTGCAATGTGTTGCTTGCGAAGAAATGGGCAAAAAACGTGATTTAACTGAGTTTGAACGCGGGATGATTGTAGGCGCTCGAAGCGTCGGAACCTGTATCAGCAAAACGGCTGCATTTGTGAAGTGTTCGAGAGCAGCAGTTATTAATGTTTGCAGAAAATGGACTACAAAACAGAAAACCGGGTCTCAACGTCAGTCTTGTGGTCGTCTCAGGCTACTGAATGCTCAATCTGAAAGGAAACTTGCCAGATTTGTCCAGTCCAACAGAAGAGCAACAGTACGTCAAATTGTGGGGAATCTAAATCAAGTAGCAACTGTGAAGGTCTCTTAACAAACTGTTCACCGCACATTACACTGTATTAGGGGCAAAAGGTTATTCAACATTGTATTGAGGGGGGTGGTCATAATAATTTGTCCACTCAGTGTATGCTGCTTGGTGATAAAAAATTCAGATGCGAAATAAACTGCACACTTTAAGGTGAGCGACTAGAGAAGGTAACGACGACAACAGCACAAGGCATGAGACTGGGTCCCGAGGCCTTGTATACACTGGCATATGAGTTAAATGGAGGGGTTGAGGAGGATGTTGAAGAGGGGAGGGTATGAGAAGTAGGTGACATGGGTGCACATGTAGCAGAGAGGAGAGTTTGCGAAGTGGGTGACATGGGTGCACTCTTGTGTGAGGTGCTGAAAACTTGAGTTATCATGGCTGCACTGCAGTGTGGCACTTTTAATGTTGTGGGGGAGTGGGTGGGGTAGTTTTGGTGGTTGAGGGGGATGCTCTGGTAGAGGACGGGTTACACGAATGTGATTTATTGGTCGAACTACAGTGAGTAATTAGTGGTGTGGTGCAGCTATTTAATAAATTTACTGATCATAAATATATGGAAACAGAAATTTTCTTGCCTGAGTGATTACCGACGTTTGTATATATTTTAATAATCGAGGCTCCATGATGAGCTGAAATTATTTTATACCAGGTTCTCCGAATATATAGCCATGGATTCATGCCTTAGTATATGCATCAAAATATATATATTTAACAATTTTCCAGGAATTTGCATAATTTTTTTAATTGTTCAGGCAAGCTCCAGCACTCGGTGGGGGCATGTTTCTATTGGTGGTGGGCGGTAAATATTATTTTCGTTCGCAGTTTCAGGTGCTTGAATTTTTGTCCTAATAAGTATTAGCAGTTTCGGTGAGAATGTGACTCGTAGCCGACACGGTAATGTTTCGCAGCTCATGTTACATACGACTGTCTCTTTCATACATACCAGGCACTGGGGTTTCGTGTATCTGACCTCTGTACATGTACCAGTGTTCTAGACTCGGTGATTTATATCTGAAGGGGGGAAAAGAACACAATTGTGTAGTACACACAGTTTTTTTTCGTTTGCGCATGTAATATTATGGAAGGAATATGCGAGCTTAATTTGTACTCCTGAATAAATGATTTTTTCACATATATAGATGCCGACTATGTAATGTATCAATTTGATATGCATAATTCTCGCGTTATTGGGCAGGTATTTTTTACCAAGATATATTTCCTGTATAATTTTATTTTTACACATCAAGATTTTTTGGTTTACCTCATAAGTAAGGGGCGGTTTAGGAATATAGTGGTCCGATGTTACTGCTTCGTATATAAATTAAGTAGTTTCGTTTACCCAACATTTCTCTAACAGAAATTTTTTTATTTATCAAGTGTGGTTTCTTAGGTTTTTATTTCGCAGTTATTCCTGTGAATGGAATATTTCGAGTGGTTCTTCATAATATTGAGTAATTTCATGTCGTATGTGAACTTGGAGTTGATGTATATTTTTTGTTAGCATTATTTTTAAAATACCATCAGCCGTAGGGTTTTAAGCCTCTCACTTTGTAATATGACGTAATTTTTTTTTTCAGTGTCGATTTTAGATCAACTATTTGGGCGACAATATTTTGTCGGTCTGTAAAAATAAATGGTGTGTGGGGAGTGCACCCAGGGCAAGGCAACACGCTCCGAGTGACGGTCTTTCCAGCTGGGACCCGTAGGTGACCGTCATCCCCGGGCATGACAGAAATGAGACCCTAGAATGGAGCGGCGCTGGAATGCAAGGGCGGGGAAAGCGGGAGTACCCCGAGAAAACCCACCGGCAAGCAGCATCGTCCAGCACGATTCCCACATGCGAAAATCCGGGAGTGAACCCGCCGGGGATTAAAACCGGATCACCATGGTGGGAGGCACTACGCCACCGCTGTATGTATGTATAGCAACATCGAGACTGGATGGATCAGTTGATATTTGGGCGGTGAAGAGGGAACATCGTCTCGACCCAAGACGGAATGCATTACAGAACAATGTTTGCGTCATTACTGCGAGAAGAAATGTTCTAAAAGCAAGAATGCTCAACAGTATGAAAAAGGATGTGCTCGAAATGAGAAGCATGATTCATTTGGATGTAAAATACGCACATCAGGATTTGGGTGCCCTCGCAACTTATCAAGACGTCTCGAAATCTGTACCGGCCTCCCTTCACTTCCTAATAATCATTATCTGTCAACATTGCATCGGAATTGTACTGGGATGGCAATTGAAGCGACTAGAGTGGGAAAAACATCGAAGGACCTTACTTCAGCTGTGAATGGCATTGACAGTTTGTTGCTAACATCAGTGCTTCCATGCAGCTACTGTGACAAGAATATCGAAAATCAAATGAAGCCCGAAAGCAATATTATAACGCATGTGTAAGAAGTACCGTCCGAATGGGATATCGATGTAAGAAGTGCTCTAAACTGTTTTCACGCACCGACAGTTTAAATAGGCATTTTAATCGATGTAAAAATGCTGTATCATCCACCGATGTTAAATGAGCAGGCAATCCTTCCTCTGTGCGGATAACAGCAAAATGTGGCCCCAGTGCAGCTTTAGCTGGTGAATCACATGCAACCCCCGACAATTCGCTTTCGCAACCTACGAAAATAACCTGTGAGATGAAGCCGAATGTAAACGAATTTTTTTGAATGAAGCTGCATTCAGGGGCCTTCTAAAAAATTATGTTGCTCCGAATCTGACAGATTCAACGAAAGAGGTTTGTTAATTTTGGGCATATATGAAACAACAATTTAATAAACCAACTTACATAGGAGGTGGGAAAACACGGAGCTGTGAACATAGTACATATATCGCTGGCATGCAGCTATAGTAAACCAGGACTATACAATGATAATCATGCAAGGAAGGCATTAGAACCTCGAATGTACCTATATAATGTATATGGCACATAATAGAGTGTTGAAAATGGCATAAAATGGTATGATGCGTGGAGGATGAAATGGTAATGAAGAGCTCCGGCTGGACACTCTATTCGGTATGTCATATGCAACTAAGAAGGAGTGAAATCGGACCACTTGACTCGTAGGCAAAAAAGGGATATCCTCGTCTTTGCTGTGGGTTATGCTTATAAAAAATATCCATATTTCATAATATCACGAAGTGTATATATGCAAGGAGCCTACGTAAGTGAGAAGCCTATGGATCAGTGATGGTTATGTCTCTAATAGGCATAGACTGTTGAGAAAATCATATCTAGGCTGCTGCAATCTCCATATTCGGCGTGATTGACAACAGTATCAATATTTCGTTCCTATAACACCTATATCGCAATGTCTACATCGAGTACGAATGTCTCACACGACAACTCTTCACCAGGTGCAACAGAACCTGCATTTTTGCCTGCCATGGTGTACTACACCATTCCCATAACGTCATGTACGGACATATAGGTGGCCAAGTTCATGTTATATACCTTAAATTGACAGTGGTCTTGGTGAGAGGCAGATCATCTTAGCAGTTGACGTTATCTGGCACAAATTTTTTGGAGTCGTCGGACGTGCGTCGAGCAGAAGCGCTATCGAGAGAGGTTGGTACTCTGCCATCAAATTCTTCTGTTGAAATATCTATGCCGTTCTCACTGCAACATCTGTTTCTGCGAATGAACCATTTGGGTAGTCTGCAAAGTAGCCTCCTCAAGGGAAAACTTATCCCTGCAGCTACTGCGACACGGTATTTTCGCACCAACACATCGCACTTCAGAAAGCAATTCATGGCTGTATGAACAATCTCAACTGCATTAATTACCTGTGCTTACAGTGCAGATTACTTACTGCAAACATGAGAGATCATGCAAAGTTAAACTGTAGGCCTAATCGATCTTCGGTGCTTGTTCTGAAACAGAGAGCTCTTGCGGCCACTGTCGGCGGCCTGCAAACTCTACACTAGGAGCATCATCTTTTCCGTGATGTCATCTTCATTTATTGTTCCTGTTTCTCCCGACATGACGACAGCCGAACCATCTGGGTCCACTACTGTATCATCTACAGAACTTTCAGTGGCATATCGGTGTCACTTCTGATGGAAAGACTTTGCCTTCAAACGTGCGGCACGACGGCACCAATTTCACGTGTGTCCGAATATTTGGTTACATGTTTAACGAATCAGAACTTATGGTGATATGTATAAGGATTCAGACTTTACACAGACGTACACAAATAATTTTTTATTATTATGTTTTAATAAATTTTAAGAACAAACATTTAGGTTTTTTCAGCCTATATCACAATCACCCTATTATAAACTGATTTAGTTAACAAATTTTATAATGTAAATATTATTTTTTAAATTTATCTTAAACATACGGTTATAAAGGTCCTTTACATGCATACATACATTCCTGGAGCTAGAAATGATACTAGTAAACTTAATTTCACCAGCCTGATCCAATAGTTCAAAAATTATATTTATCTACCTATAAAAATACTTACAAGCTATCTTTCGAAATATTTCGATTGATGAATAATTATTAAATACTAATATATTTAAAGAAAATAAATCATTCAATGTGGGCATATGTATATAATCTAATTTAAGCTTCAGACCATGACTGAAAAAAATAACGAGTCCTTTTAATACATTGCATGCCTTTAAAAAGTATTTAAAATGCTATATACGACGGAATTAAACAAAGAAGGTCCCAAATAGATGTAGCCATTAGCCATATATGCATTGAACGAAAAATATATATAATAATTAATATAAGGAAGTGTTTAATAATTTGATGTAATTGTATGAGGAATTGCAGCCTCTTCGTTTGGATGACAAATATACATTTAAAATCGCCTTTCATCGCCACTTGAGCAGCTTAGTGAATCATAGCTCAGAGGCAGAGTGGCTGACTAGAATTTCGAAGGTCGGATGTTCGTGCCCTGGTTCCTCCGTGGCAGATTTTCAGTTCGCATGTCGCGCACATGTGTACTGTGATTTGTCATCATGTCGATCTAACTTGAGGTCGTCAAACGTCAAATCACACACTGTTACAATGTCACATATGCTATGTCCAACGACAATTGTATCGGTCACTAGAGTTAATAAAGTCTACATTAAAAAAAGGGTTTGGAGTGCCCGACTTCTCTTCGAGAGGTTGCAGTTTCTAATCCCTACACCTCCAAGAGAATGTTTTGTTTATTTAAATGTTACCAGCTGCCATGGTTAACAGTAAATCGTACATAATTAAAATTTCATAACCGATTTTGCTTTAAAAATTTATTTTCTATATGTGAATCTATATTATAAAAGATCTCAGTATTTCTTTAAAAAATGTTGTAAAATAAATTTAAATAAATTATCTATAATTATTTATAAAATCATTGATTACTAGAGAACGAATTGTTTTACGATTGTTTTTGACAAGGTCGGCAAACCACCTCACCCGCGAGTGGCATGGGAAGAGGTTGATTGGGAAGTGAAGGAGGCGGTCGATACTTTTCGAGTCTGTAAGGTGTCGCGTGCGAGAGGGGCGTGGGTCACGTTCGTTGGATGAATGTGCTGCATGTTTTTGGTTTTTTGTTTGGGGCTAGGGGGCGAATGTATCTTTGTAATATGGTGAAAGGGGATTAAAATATAATGAGCATTTAAATATTTTTTCCATCGATGCTTGGGACCATGTTATAAATCACTTTAATTTTTTAGATACCGGTACAATTCTTTAAAAAATGTGTTGGAAGGAAGGATGTTTTGTGGTGGTAGCGAAGGAATGGTGAGGAGTTTCAACATAGCAAAACGGTAAACATGTGACTTAACTTCCTGTCTAAAGACACTTGATGTTGTTCCCCGACTGCCTCCATATTCACGCATGCGATCTTCTTTCTTGTGGCAGAGACGATATTCACCTATCAGCCGACCGACGCCGGCCACACATTGCTTCGTGATGTGGCTCGCGATATAGTGCAAAGTCTGCTTATCCGACACTAGACAGTTGCTGGGTGTGATTATGGAGGCAAAGAGCTACCATCTGAATCAGATGTGATGCTGCCTATTTACTTATCAGGCAATCTACCGTCATTAAGCATAACAGTATATTATTTGGGATCCCTTCTCATGAAAACCGGGAATGTGGGATTTTTTTCAGTTTGACTCAATGTCCTGCATTTACCAATATTTTGGTTTTCTCCAGGCCATCACAGCATGACAAGACTCTAGGAATAGTGTGAATGATGCTTGAAACTGCGGCTCTTACATGGGGTTATAATTGTGGCTACTAATCTGGTAAATATAAATTAAGATAAATTAAAGCATTCTTAATTTAATTTGAGGTTCCTCTATTTAGTCATTATATGATGTATGTGCTAGATGGGGAAGCTCATTTAACATTCGAATAAGTTTGAGGCTTGATTGCAAGTGAGATCTGCAAGGTATTTTCTGTGGTGTAAAATTTCTTCAACGCCACTGAGATGTTATGCTTTTCCTATTTTAGAGAAGATCTTAAGCCACTGGGCAAACATATCTTGTTATGTATAATAACATAATATCTTGGACCCCTTCTTGCACGAACAGGACATGGGGGCTGTGGTGGCTGAGCATTTAGAAGGCTCGCCTCCCACCAAGGCGAACTGGGCTCAATCTCCAGGCCGGTTCACTCCTGGATTTTTGCAAGTGAGAATCGAGCAGAATGATACCGCTGGTCAGCGGGTTTGCTCGGAGATCTCCTATTTCCCCCGCACATGCATTCCAGTGCTGATCCATTCTCACCTCATTGCACACTATCAGCTCTCAAGACTTCGTTGTTAAGAGCTGCCCAAATCTCTCAACACTCAACTCAACAAACAAAATATGCAGGATTTTTTCGGCAAGTGATAATTACTTCCATTAAATAAAAATGTGTTATTTGGATATAACCCTTCATAATGTGTAAGAATAAAAGCCTTACAGATTATAACAGCTTCGTATGAAAGCCTTGTCTTGTCGAAATCGTGTATGGGTTTTGTAGAGGGCATATGCTAACACTGTACTTCTCACGTATGTATGTGTGAAGGAATTGGCATTCGTCGGAGATAAAAACTGACTGCTCGATGTGTGAAGGACATCGCCACAGAAAAGACAATGACCAACCAGGGACTGATGGTGCAGCTGCTTGAGACGATGGACAACACAACGATCCAGAGAATAGTGCTGACTTTTGCAGAAAGCTGATGCTTAACATCATAAGCGAACTGCTTACCCTTGCAGGTGGTAGCCTACATAGATAGTGCAATGTGTAATATATATTGGATAAACAAGAGAAAGAAAACATTGAAATCAATATGGATGGGTTGGATTTTTTAAATGTAAGATCACCTATGGTTTTATTTATGTTATGTATGAACTGCATAATAAATAAATAGTGCATGAAAATATTATTGAGATGTATTTCTTCTTACCTATTTAAATAATCACAGAAATTAGAAGTGCCGATTTGAATAGCATAAGACATATACCAACAGAATTGTAATGGGAAAGAGAAGCACAGGTCCGAAAGTGTTATTGTCTAAGAGTTGACCTACAGGTTTGCACCTGTGTGGTATCGGATAGGCAGACTTTGCTCACATGCATGCATACACGCTTCGATGTCGTTTTCTCAGGTCTGCATTTGCACATGTAAATGTATGGGAAATAAAGTGTGAGCATTTTCGAAGGTCTACACCTCCTTTGTGTCAGGAAACTGGAGTCTGCACGTGTGCATGAGTATATGTTTCTATGCCATTACCTAGGTCCACATCACCCAGTTGCGGTTAGACAGACCCTGCGCATGTGCAAACATAGCATGTGCCATTTTTTAGCATTTGCCAACTACACTACCCAGGTACGATGTCGTAAAAAACAAGGCTTTCACACGAAGCTGTTATAAACTCATGAGGCTTTTACTCTCACATTACGAAAGGCAGAAACTTTATGTGAATTTTTCTAAGAGAACCATGAAGTTTTGCATTTAACAAACTATTATTCATTAAGATTTGCACCCTTTGTATAAGGCTTGAAACTGCGAATAAAGAAAAAATGGCAATGTTTAAACTACTTGTTCGAAGATCAAATCTGCGCACGGATAGCTTTAACTATTCTAAATATTTTTACTTTCACGATTTTGCAGTTGTCGAATGTGGATGTGTCCGCCTAGATNTGAAGTTTTGCATTTAACAAACTATTATTCATTAAGATTTGCACCCTTTGTATAAGGCTTGAAACTGCGAATAAAGATAAAATGGCAATGTTTAAACTACTTGTTCGAAGATCAAATCTGCGCACGGATAGCTTTAACTATTCTAAATATTTTTACTTTCACGATTTTGCAGTTGTCGAATGTGGATGTGTCCGCCTAGAAGTTGGGCTTCTTGTTCATTTGAAATGCCAGTATAATGTAACGGGGTTTTCCCATGCTGTAAGATGTCTTTACAACCAATAGTTTCGCGAGGTGGATGACAAGACTTGAACCCCAGATCCTGAAGGTTATGTCAATGATTCCTTCTTTCCTGTAGTATTGTAGTAGATTTTTCCATTCCCACATACTCGGATTCAGGCGGGGAATGATCCACTCTATGTTGGCTAGGTTTACCGCAATGGGCTGGGAGTTTTGTCTTGCTCCCAACTCTGCATCAAAATGTGATGTGACCAAAATTATCACCACTTCTTCCTTGGCATATATTATTATCTTTCTATAAACCTCGGCAAAACCCAGCAACATCGATAGTGGTATGCTCACACCGAAATTGCCTTTTGCGAAAATTGGTACTATGTATTCGTCTTCCATTCCTCAGCATGAAATTTTTACAAGGTCAAGTTTGTTCGGCATGAATGAGAGGTAGATTTTTATATCAGTGGTTATGCCCACATACCACAATTCATCTAGGGTGACACCGTTCAGTTCCTAAATTAAAAATGGTGGAGTATATAATTACGAAAGAACTCGGTTTTCGTGGGGTGGGTCCTGAGATGCGCAGGAGAAAGGACTGAGAAGTCCGAGTGTAAACATCTTGGATCGGTATCGGAATACGAACCACTTGACCGAGGACATAGGGGCAGGTCAGATACAAATAGTAGCATTGCGAATCAAACTTCACTATTATGTTAGAGAATTATGCATGCTAAGTCACATTCAATATGTCGTATTCAATGTCTGTTCATTTTCAACCCAAGTTACATAGAAAAATCTCGTTGGCAATAGTTAGCATGTCAGCATCTCGAAGTCTTCTGACCATTGGTTTAGTGCTGCCCTCGACTTTATACAGTATGAGTATAAAAGAATACCCCAACTTTGAATCTCTATAATATCAATACCAAACAACCTGCAACCTTGGTTGATATCAAATAAAACATGGAACTTTGAAGTTTGTTTACAATACATTCAAAAATTTTCTATGTGACTTCCATGAGTGGCCCGAAGGACATCTAAGGCATAATAAAACTTGTTCCACGCTCTTGTCAGCATGTCCAGTGTTACGGTTTTGATGGTGTTCGTAACTCTCTGTTTGAGTTTGTGAGAGGGAAGTGAGCTCGCATTCGACGTGTCAATGTGAAGGGGACGGTCTGATGTTTCCTTTATGTGCTGAGAGATGACACTGGGAGCGTCTGTCGCCGCACTATGAGCGTGTGTTGTGTTTTAGTCCATGTCACGATGGCAACTGAACAACATAATGTGTTGTATGCTATTCAGTTTGCTAAATGTGAATCGGTTACGACTCTTCAGCATGCATTCTGTCGCAAATACGGACGTCTTCCTCCCGATAGGTGGAGTATCGTATGTTGGTTTCGTCAGTTCCATGTCACAGGACACCTTTGCAAAGACGAAAGTTCCGGGCGGCCATGTGTGTCAGAAGAGAATGTGCAACAGGTACAACAAGCGTTCGTTCGCAGTCCGAGAAAATATATTCGACAGGCTAGCTAGGAAATGCAAATCTCTCAATCGACGGTATGGGCAGTGTTGCGAAAGCGATTGCTGTTCAAACCATACACATTACAACTTGTACAGGCTGTTACCGAAAGGGATAAAGAACTGAGACGTGATTTCTGCACGTTCGTTCTTACCCAGAACTAGGTAGACCATGCCTTCATGTGTAAGATGGTTTTTAGCAATGAAGCAATGTTCCATACAAATGGGAAGGCGAACCGGCACAACGTGCGGATATGGGGTCAGGATCCTCCACATGAAACTCCCGAACATGAGCTCGCTTCCTCCAAATTGAATGTGTTTTACACTGCATCCAAAGACAGGTTGTCTCAGGGTACCCTCAGATTTATCGCACTGAGTGTATAGAAACCTCTCACAAAAGAGTGGCGAATTTTGTGACTAAGAGCCAATTCACTGATGTGCTTCAGTTAGGGGCTCATTGAACGAAGGAAAGAAAGAACAACTCAGAACTGTCCTCGGAGTGGGATCGTAAGAGAGCAAAAAGAGGGCAGTGTGGTACTGCGTGGGTGGATGGATTAAAGGACCACGAGGTAATAAGTCCACCGGACCTATGCCATAAGGGTCTGTGTGTGGCCATAACTGCCCTAGAGGGATCCCTCGTGGATGGCAAAGAGGGAGCGAAGAAAAGGAAGATGGTCTGAGGCCTTCGGCCTTAGGCTCAGTTGAGGAAGTGACCTCGAAGTCTTCGAACCTAGTTAAGGACATTGTGGACATTCATGTGTACAAACTTTCGTGAGTATGTAACAGTGTTAGACTCTTCGACTTACTTGTAGTAAGCACCCAAGAATTAATGATTAAGAGACTTATGATAAATAGTGTTTGCAGGACGTCATTCTGGTGAATCACAATGGCGTCTTCATCTAGCCCGTTTAGGGGGGCAAGATCTGGACTAATAAACGCTCTGGGAGAGACAGTGGTCGAGAAGCCGCTTTCGGTGAATGAAAAAGGAAGGGATTAAAAGGTTTCCTTGAAAAGGACAGCATTTCAAAGGATGTTACATCACTGGCTGTAACCCGCCTTCTTGATGTAAATTTCGATTGGAAACACTTCAAAATGTCCTCACCGAAGAAAATATTGCACCAGAAGAAATGGAGCAATATCTCCAGTGTAAAGGTTACTGTCATAGATTCCTGGATTCAGGACATTTATGAAGAAGAAGAAGAAGGTGAAGGAATCGAAGAAGATGATTCTGAGGAAGATAGCGACCCTGAGAACATGGAGCTGCTGAGATCCGAAGACTACGATGTCTCGTCTGAAGAGGAATCGGACCTAAGGACAGCAAAACGGAATTTTAAAGGATTAACGCTGGTCTGGAAGAATGGGAAACCCCTGAAGTCTGCCAGGATGGTGTTTCCGGATGCAGTTGATTAGGTGGTGGTTCCTGGATCGACAAAATGACAAGAGCAGAAGTGGAACCTGTTCCTGGCACAACGAAAGGCGAAGATGCAAAGGCCAAAAGGAAACTATATTTCCAATTGCCTGAAGAAAGAGGAAAAGGGAGCGACTCATTGTTTGAGGATGATATCATACAAAGAATAGAAAAGAAAGGTGAAAGAATAGCTGATGAGGTCAGGGAACTGGTCTCGTCCATGATGGAGTGGTTGCTCTGCAAGAGCTCAAAAATAAACAACATGCAGGCAAACTGGCTGATCCCTAAACTGAACCTGTTGCAGGGATATGTTGATATGGCGTAAATTGATAATGACAAATTGATTGGCAAACTGCAACAGGCAATCAAAAGTGAAGAAACTAGAGGAGAAGTAACAAAACCAATATAAAAAGGAGTGCCTAGCATAAGAAGTTATGCCCAGGCTGCGGGTTCTGAGAGCATTCAGCCGAAACCTGCAAATAAGGTGATACTGGTGTACCCAGACTAGTAGAGGACCACAAGTGTTATGACACACGAGAAAATAAAGAAGGTTTTTGACCCTAAACCTCAAGGCCTCCAGATAAGGAACATGAGAAGCATCAGAGGGGGTGGCTTTATGATCGAGGCTGGTGATGAAAATACCCTTCATAGCATAAACAAAACCATTAAAATAAAGGAGATGGGATTGAAACTAGAGGCCTCCAAGATAAGGGGCCCCAAAGTAGTATTGTACGACATGCCAAGGTCGGAAGATGATATGGAATTGCCTGCAATAATTTACAGGCAAAATTTATGCACCAATGAATGTGGCAGGCATAGCTTGGAGAGTTTCAAGAGGGCTGTCCCAGTCAGCCATAGGACAGGAAGGAGGGCTCGGACAGGGTTAATGTGGCCTTGGAGTGCGACCCAAAAGTGCGAAATGCACTTATCCATACAGAAAGGATATATATTGTGTACGAAATCTGTCGTGTAAGGGATTACATCTGATTGTCGAGATGCTACAAGTGCCAATAGTGGGGGAAGATTTCAAACAAGTGCAGAGATACAGAGTCCACCTGTTCGAAATGTGGAAATACTGGTCACGAATTTGGAAATTGTCCCAAAAAAGGTAACAATGAGTTCAAGGAAACTTTATCTAATTGTTTTAAAAAGGGAATTCCACACGAACACAGGGTGGACTCCAGGGAGTGTCCTGCCTACCAGAGGGCCCTGTCCATAGAACTTGCCAGAATAGACTATTGGCAGTGATAGAATATTGAGATGTGGATAGTTGAAAATGCTGCGGTCGGCAGCGATCGCTGCAGATATGAACAGAGTCGTGGTTGAGCAAAGGCTTGATATTGTACTGTTCCAGGAGTCGTACGTATTATTTGACGATGTCATGGGCCTGCGGGGTGATGTGCACACCAGTGGCATCCGCCCCCGGGCTGGGGTGTTGGGGACCAATAGAAACATAGACATAACGATGGTGTCCAGCATATAAAATACGCATAATGTATGTGTGCAGGTAACCAAAGGCACAATAGAATGTTGGTTGGTGTCTTTATACTTTAAGTTCTGGGATGATACGCAGATACATCTGAACCGGTGGGAGATAATAACAGATACGTTAAGAGACAAGCCACATAATGTGCGCTGATGTCAAGGCAAAATCGGAATTCTGGCATTCCCCAGTCACAGACGAGGTAGGTGAGCTTGTTAGTCAGTTCCTCCTCATAAGCGATATGGAAGTGTTTAATGTGGAAGCGGAATTGCCCACATATGTCTAGCCGGCTCATGATACGCAGTCATTCCTGGATATAGTTCATTTAATATAAGAAGGCCACTTTCTGACAGTCAGTGAGTGGCAACTTAATATATTGAAAACAAATAACCTGCCATTTACAAAATCCTGTATCAGCTGATGCACAAACGAACAAAAGTTAATATTACGTTGGCTATTCTGAGAGCAGTGCCGAAGCACATCACACAAGCAGAAGATACGCGGATAAGAAAGAGTTCGTAGATTAATTAATACATTTTATTTTACGTGGTCATAAAACAGCAGTTTTTAGTTTTAGAAACGAAACTTCGTGATAAAATAGTAATGTATAGGTGTTCAAAATGAGATGCACAATAAAACGATACGTATCCAAATGTGACGAAAAAATCCAAAGTTTCCAGACTCTCAAACCAGGTGCTGCCATCTTGTGAGTTAAAAGCGCACCATCATTTGCAATATGCCCTTCCATGCCATCTGTTATCCATATCCCGAACTACACCCAGAAACATATAATAGATTTGTTGTTTAAAATAACGTATTCACACGCATATACTAATAATTTTATTTTCCCGCGAGCTCTGTATAATTTTTAAAGTAACATATATTTCGTGTACCGCGTTTACGAACGACCCTACACACATCCACCAAGTTCCGTTTACGAATGAAGCGCCACCCAAGCAGTTCACCAATTGCCACACGGAGCAGTACCTCCTGGACGCGCTGACTCGCCACATCAAAGCCTATTCTTAACACGCCTGTTGATGGCGAATGGATACATAAACGAAAAGACACGGCGATTGTCAACTGTCAAGAATGTGGCCTTCTTATATGGTACACAGTATATCAAAGTAATGAACAGGAAGGCTTGTAATAGTGTAAAACACTGGACAGTGGTCGATGAGAGCTCTAGTGACCACATGCTTATCATACTTGAAATACATGGTGGTGGAAGGCGAGCGCCTCAGACAGTTGAAAAGGAGGTACACTACGTCCATAATATGGCTGATTGGCCAGCTTTCGACCGAGCCCTGCTGAAAAAGCTCCAGGCCTACAGTGAGTGAGTCTGGAAAACTTGGAAGAGCGAATGTTGACTAAATTCATCCAGGACACATGCGAAGAGAACCTTCAGAAAACTTCCCAGGGACTTCCAAACCTGTCTTGGTGGGACAGGGGGCTGGAGTTGGAAAGGAAGGCCTTGAGGAGGGAGGGAAGAAAGCTGCACAGACTTCGGTGTGAGGAGCGAGAACAATTCTCCCGAAGTTATAAAGATAAGAAGCAGGCTTACTTCGGCAGGGTGCGGAAGATGAAGGCTAAGTCATGGGAGGACTTCGTTACACGAGCTGGTAACGAAGAACCATTTGGATTGGTTTAAAACTTACAGCGGATAAAATGAAGAGAGCCATACCACCGCCATGTATGAAAATAGATGGAAAAATAATAATAGACCAGAAAAGGTCTATGGAGGTGTTGCTCCACGTGATTCTGCCTGATGACTCTCTGGAGGAAGAGGGGGAGGAGCAAGCTGCTAAGAGGCAGTTGATGGGAATAGTTCCTGAAGAACATTACGCCCCAGAATTCCAGTTAGATGAACTAACATCAGTGGTATATAAAATGAAAAATGGAAACGCAACAGGGGAAGATGGAATTACTACTGAAATCCTTAAACGTACTATTCCAGAATCAAGAAAATTATTCTGGGAATATATAACGACTGTCTCCGAACCGGTGTGTTTCCCTCCCCCTGGAAAATGGGATGCTTGAGAAACTTGTACAAAGGAAATAATAAGAAGCTGGATGACCCCAAGTCCTATGACCACTGACATTGCTTCCAGTACTGGGCAAAATCTATGAAAAATGTATCAACCAAAGATTAATTATGGCACTTGAAGCAAAAGGTACGTTGAATGAAAACCAATACGGCTTCAGGAGAGGTCAGGGCACTAACAATGCTCTTTACGATGTAATGAAGAGGATAGGAGAAACCTCAAAGAAGTATATTATGGCCATATTATTATACATTTCTGGTGCCTTCGACAATGCCTGGTGGCAGGAGTTGATGTATCGACTGAAAATAAAGAAGTGTCCTGCTAATATCAATAGGGTCATCCAGGAATTCTTTAGTGAGAGATGGAGTCTGTATTCTGCCAAGATTATGCAAGTCAGGAAGCAATTGACTAAGGGATACCCCCCAGGGGTTGGTTTTATGACCGATCCTATGGAACATCCTCTTCGATGGTTTTTTGGAACTGGGTCTTCCGCCTGGGTGCACGGTATTTGGGTATGCAGATGATGGTGGTCTAAAACAACCAAACTGAAGTTCTCTTTTGTAAAAACCAAGTCTATGTTGGTTAAAGAGAAACTTAAGAGATACCCGACCGTGTACTTCGGCGGGAGCCTTGTGGGATATGTACAAGAATTCAAGTATCTGGGAGTCATCATGGATGATAAAATGAGCTTCCTTAAGCACATTGAATATGTGTCACGAAAGGCAGTGGTGGTCTTCGAAAAAATTAGACGTATCGGCAACACCAACTGGGGCCCGAGTTATAGTACTCTACGTACTATATACAGGGTGGTGTTTGAGGCCATTATCTCGTATGGTGCTGTGATGTGGTACCACAGAGCAGAACTTTCGTGGCATAAAAGGAAGCTTATAAGTGCTCAAAGAGCGGCGCTGTTGACCATGGCCAGTGCATACAAGACTGTGCCCAATTAGTCGCTCCCAGTTATGGTGGGTGTTTTGCCTGCTGACCTACTGGTCAAGCGCAGGGGAATAACAGCGGAGAGAGCACGAATCGGGAGACTGTCAAAAGAAGAGAAGGAAGCGTTATTGGATGGAGTTCTAGATGAGTGGCAAGAAAGGTGGACAAACTCTGAAAAAGGTAGGCAGATGTATGAACTGTTGCCTGATATCAGGGCGATACTGAGCTGTAAGTGGATAACAGCTAACCACTACAGTATGAAGTTGTATACTGGGCACGGGAACTTTAAATCAAAGTTTCACAGTCTGCTGCTTGTGCAATCTCCGCTGTGCGAAGTGTATGGCAAGGATGACATAGTCCAACATAAAATCACATAATGTCTCAAGACAGAAGACATAAGGAATTGGCTTGGGAATTGAAAATGTTATGACAAACAAAGATTTGCATAGCATATGGAATTTATTCGCTACTAAAATTGGCACAAGACTGGAGGATTTCGATAAATGGAATGAGCGAATTTCTGATGACCCATAATGGGGTATTCAGGTAAAGGCTTTAATAATAAGTCAGTCGGAATATCCTATATTGGCAAGGAGGACCGTTTTAAAAATGAGAAAACCGGTAGAATACCGGGTAACGGCATAAAGGAAGTGAATGGCCCGAAGAGACAAGAGGAGAAAGTGCCGTGCACTGTCTTACTCATCAGAGTACAGTTGCAGTTCAGGAGGATGGAGGGTATACTTGCCTGCGGGCCTTAAAAACCTGTATCCAAAAACACTGTTTCCAGCCCTTTCTTTTTTCACGAGCCCACTGTTACTGGAATCCCTTATTTAGACATGCTTACAGAGTTGTCGTTTTCTTAGTTAGAAGAGGCGGTGGGGTACTTAATTTTCCAGCAGGATGGTGCGCCACCCTATTGACACCTAGCTGTTCGCGGATACATGAACGAGACGTTTCAGCAACGCTGGATTGGTCGCATAGAAGCTGGTGACCAGGCTCTTCATCACTGGCGCCCAAGAATCCTGGATCTTACCCAGTGCAATTTTTTTCTATGGGGGTACATAAAGGTTCAAGTGTTTCGTCCACCATTGTCAGCTAACATTGACGACCTCAAAACGAGAATTACGTATGCCATCCAAACCATAACACCGGACATACTGACAAGAGTGTGGAAAGTGTTTTTTTTTTCCGTAGATGTCGTTTGTGCCGCTCGTGGTGGTCACATTGAACATTTATGAAGATATGGTAAACAAACTTTACAGTTCCATTTTTCATTTGATTGGTCAACCAAGGTTATAGGTGTTTGGGGTTTTGATATTATAGACCTTCAAAGTTGGGGTTTTCTTTTATACTCCGCCTGTACATGATTCGCATCACGAAACTCAATTCAATATTTTCAGTTTCAAGAGCAAAGTAATTTATTAATTTCTGAAATGTATCTGTATATCGTTTTGATCGACGATTGTCACGACCATTTCGTGTATGTTCTTCACGATCACGGGAACATAAGTGATGCTTTTCGGAACTTTGATCAGCTTGCAACCTGGCAGGGCCATCGGCGCTAACTCGTGTACCATATTGCTGGTTTTGACTTGGCCTAATTGCAACTCACCAAATTTCAATTAATGCATATAATGTTCACTGGAAACATGCTCAGTGTATGCGACGATTCGTGGATTTCCAGCTTCATAGATTCGCAGCTTGAAACATAGCATGGCCTCGATAGTATCTCGTTCAGTGAAATCGAAATCGGTACTGCATAATATATATGTTTTATGCATGTTTGAATTACCACGTAGTTTGCAGGTCACAACTGACAGTATGGATTTCTTGAATAAAATGTCGATGTCGTTCAGTTGGTATACCTCGGTGGGAATACTGATTTCCTTCATGCCTCATGCGACTATGTAGAGGGACACAGAATTCACATTTTTTCTATGTTCGATATCATGTTGTAAGTTTGAAAATCTATCACACCGACGACCCATTCGCCATTCAGCTCCAAGGGTGGGTTAAACGTCGCCCTCTGCAGAGATGTATTACCTTTTATAATTATGGGCACCGACATACTGACCGACTAATATAAGTGTGAATGACTTTATGTAACAGTAACAAACTCTGATTCACGATCATACAGATCCTGATTTTTTTCCAATACACCGTAAAGTGAAGACACAGTTGTATGAAGTTTCATGTGTTCTGCATCTGTCTCATCTCGTAGTTGTAAGTATTCGTCGTTCCTTTCCGGTACTGCTGCATTTCGGGTGGATGGTGAAAAATACCGAAACCCTCATAGTGTACTGCATGTTTTTAGCTTATGATGTACGTTACCCAGTTTTTACTGGGCCCTACCGTCGTATCGAAATTTATTACAGCACATTCGTCATATATTCGTTTAAGGGGCAAAGCATTTCGCATTAACACACCACGAAAATTAGGTATCTTCATTTTGCACGCAAATAGTTCCAAATCTAAGTTTGTAAGCGGTCATTTCTGGTAGAGATTTGTTTATTGCCTTTTCCAGCTGCGACACTTTTTTCTTTCTTGATCCTCTGCCTCCTCATTATGGTCTGCACGTGTAAAGTACTGGGAAAATATTTTACCTAAACCGATAGCTACCAGTTTATGGTTGTAGCGATGGTTTTCCTCAAATTGCTTACTTTCGTTAGAGGCTCGTTTCACAATGCTGACGATATTCGTTATGGCACTGGCGATACCGCCCACATCAACAATGGCAGGTGTCAAGGCGTGAAATAATCCTCCTGTATCTTTCTCTCTTCCCTCTGTTCTTGGTTTTTTCACCCCCATGTCAATCTTCGCCTTGGCATTCATCGTATTGGAAACGTCCCAAGTGGCTATTTTTCTCTGAATCTGGTGTCTTGTGCCTGGCTTGTAGATACTTATGTTAGGAATATGCGATATTGTGCCCATTGCATGCCTCGCCCAGCAAGTTGATGCCTGTGTCGCCATGCGCCGACCTTTTAGTTAGCTTGGATCTCGGCCTACAGAACATGTACACGGGATTTTGCAACAAGAAAGGTAGATTGTTGATCAGCGTATCGACGATTCCTCTTCCTGATTTGATCTTCTTTCTAAGAGGCATCGTATCATACTTATATTAAAAAACGTATACAGAAATTCTCTTATATACATTTAGTTAGTCTCGTACAGACTGCGATATATCAAACATCTAGTTCTCCTGAGACAGTCTCTCGATGGCTGCTCTTAGTACTATACAAGAACACTCTTTTATGTTCATTCACACATATATATCATTCTAAATAGTAAACATTTTATTCTCTGGTTACAGGATGCAGAAGACAATTGCAGATAGATCAAATGATACTGTTTTGGAAGTATTATTGTCATAGTGCTTAATAAATGGTCATTTAAGCCCCTGTGTGAACTTATAAGCATAGTTGACCGTAATTCCCGAACTGTTATGATGTACTCATCAAATTCATATCATAGGCATCGACTCAGACAAGGAAAATTAACATATGGTCATTTAAGCCCTATATGAACTTATAAGCATAGTTGATCATAATTCCCGAACTATTAAAGATACGACCAGCAAATACGTAACATAGACAAGAGGATGTTCTCCTAGTGTTCCCCGACGTCCCGACTTGCCCCTACATCGCACTCTTGCAGGGAGTGTCCTCCAAGTTTTCCCAAATTTCTGCAACATCACCCGACTGGCCCTTACATCATACTCTTGCAGGGGGTTTCTCCAGCTCTTCCCAAATCCCTACCATGTTTCCCGACTGGTCCTTATATCACAGGTTATCTCAGAGTCTTTCCAAATACGATTGTCATTTAATTCATTCCTACTAGAACATATACTTCTTGCTCTCGCATTTCAAGCGAGAGGTTGTCTCAGACATCACATGCTGGCATTTCCAGTCACCGTGACACGAGGCATAACATAAAGGACGTCGCAATGCCACTTGGTGTAATATAAAGAACGTTGCCGAACACTTCAACAACGCACGCACCCTAACATAAAGGCTGACACCGAACACTTTGACGAAGCACGCATGGCATAACATAAAGAGCCCTGACATACACTTCAACGACACATGCATTTTAATATTAAAGGGCGGCACCGACCACTTCAACGATGAACTCCACCTAACATAAAGGACAACGCAGAACACTGCGACGAAGCACACGTATCATTACATAAATAGCGCTACCATCATCAATGGCCCTGGTATTTTAACCTAAAGGTTGGTGCTGAACACTACAACAATGCACGATACGTATCATAAAGAGTGACGCCAAACAATGTGACGATGTTACACCGAAGGGGAAGCTCTGCGCAGCTCTTCACATGAAATTCATTTTATATATAATATACCCTCATGGCATTAGTACGCAAAACTAATGTGCACACATCCATACACACATACAGCAGCCCCATCAACACATGCAAACAAAGATAAACCAAGTAAGTTACACCAAAGGTGAAGCTCTGCGCGACTCCTCCCGAGAAATATGATTTACATTTGATTTACCTTCACAGCTCCAGTACGCAAAATTCATGTACACTTACATACACACGTACAGCAGACTCATCAACAAATGCAAACAAATATTGGATGAGAAAGTTACACCGAAAGGGGAAACAAATTCATTACTAGATAAGTTTCGTTACACAGAACACCCTCAACAATGGGTAAATTATCACAGTATCAATAAAGCCCTATAAGCATAGGTGCTCGTAATTTCCGAACAGTTTAACATACAGATGGCAAATTTGTTATAGATATATGTGTATATATATATATATATATATATATATATATATATATATATATATATTGTTCCTGAAAACACAAACCATCGTGGAGCAATTTATGTCGTGTATGTATAAAAATTATTACAGATTCATTTACTTATAAGAAGCATAGGTGCGCGTAAGTTCTGTATTGTGTAAGATATGTTCGGCAGNTATAAGAAGCATAGGTGCGCGTAAGTTCTGTATTGTGTAAGATATGTTCGGCAGCTTCATAACATCACACCCATCATCATGAAAAGGTTAAGTTTTCCCAAATTATATTAACATTTAAGTCCTTCCTATGAGATATACATCACGCTCTTGCAGGCCAAGCCGGGAGAGTTATATCAGGTTATTCCCAAGCATATGCATGTGGGTTATCTCAGAGTCTTCCCAACCATACACAATGATAAAGCATTAAGGACAAAGCACACTACTATGAAAACAATGGTGGGAACTATCACATCACTACTGTAACTAAGTATTTCTATATGCCTAAATGCGAAGAGACATTTAAAGCATGAATGCAAGCTACCACCATAATAAAAAGAGAACCCCACCGATCATAAAGGGACCTAACAGGTTACATGAGGCTCTCGCAGGTCTAACATAAAGGGCACTGTCGCTCACAAAGATAAAGAGACCTAACATGTCTCAAAAGCATCTCGCCACTAACAAAGCTGATATAAAGGTCACCACTGTTGCATCTGTATGTATGTATATTTTGTATAGTATGGGATAGGATGACCAACTCAGTGGCTATTCAGACTTCCAAGAGGGAACAGAGCTGTTTTTTTTCTACTGTGGGAAATAATCGAGAAATTTATTTGTGTAGTTACTGTAAGAAGATTTTTTCTAAAAGGTGCCATGCTCGTCGCCACGAGACTGGCAGCCAATAAAATATGAAATGTATTATATTATCATGTGATAAATACAAATCATATTTTCGAAGACTCGATAGCTTAAAGAGGCATTGAGCAACATTCAAAGCTCTCTTTCCTACACAGGCCAATCAGTATTTCTGAGAATAGAGCGAATTTTTTATGGGAAGATATCTGCAAAAGAAAAATTTTAACCATCAACATCTTTAAAGGCAATGTACCCTACTAAGAAAACAATGGCTGGAACAGTCACATCTCCTAGACATCCATGCCACTACATTAACAGTACATTTGCTAATACCTGCAATGCAAAGACACATATAAAGCATAAATGCAAGCTGAATCCTCGTCGCACAGGCTATCGATGTCATATATGCCAAGGTATGTTCACTCGTATAGACAGTTTAAACATACATATGAAAAAGTGCAAAGACCTGGTTTCTCTACATGCTAAGCAACACAGTGCATTGTCAACGTTAGAAATATGTGACGATCAGATGTCTGATATACAAAGTATTGATATGCCTTCATCACCAACTTCTGACGTTCATGTGAACAATGAACACAATTCTTCACCAACATGTAGGAAACATTGTCGCAAATGTGGTAAAATATTTACTAAAAGTAGCAACGCACGTCGAAATGAGAGATGTAAAACGGCGTGTAGCAGTGGAGAGACGTTAGTTGAATATATGTTTACAGAACACAAGCTTAAATCCCACTCATGAAATAAGAAGATATGCACGTATATATATGTGAAATTGGCGGAATCGCCTTAGTTATTAGAATTTCGAAGAGTATACATCGTCTCGAGCGAAGATGGAAAATTCGTCAGAAAGTCATTTGTGCTGTTTCTGCAAGAAACCATTTACTAAGAGCTGTCATGCCGGCCGACATGAAACTACTTGTTCCTTGAAATTTAAGTAATCTAGCTTATCATGTGAACAGTGTTAGTCTCAATTTGGACGACGCGATAACTTAAAAAGACATCTTGCAATGTGTGAGGGAGCCTCTTCTGTGCCAGCTAAAAAGATATAATGTACTGCCAACATCCAAAAAAATATGTGAAGGGCAAACACATTCTGCATTGGATACCGATGCGCTATCACCATCATCGTCAAAATCAGAAGCGGACATACGTTTGACAGCAGGCAGCTTGTCGTCCTCCTTACTAATGTCAATCGCAGCAGCGGCAGCAGAGTTGGTAGGTTCAGCCTGCACCAAAGGCTTTTGAGGAAGGTAAACTGTCATCCCATCTTGCAATGAAGAGTGAGATATAACTTCGTCAGGACCACATGGCAGGGCAGCAAGCTTCTGACGTTTGACAGCAGCAGGCTTCTTACATTTTACAGTGGCAGGTTTCTTACGTTTTACAGCAGGCAGCTTGTCGTCCTGCTTTGTAATGTCAATCGCAGCAGCAGCAGCAGCAGAGTTGGTAGGTTCAGCCAGCACCAAAGGCTCTTGAGGAAAGTAAATTCTTATCGCATCTTGCAATAAAGCGTGAGTTATAACTTCATCCGGACCACATGGCAGGGGAGTGTCTGTTCGCATATAGTTAACATTACACCTCCCCAGAATATTACATTCGACTATCTGTTGACATCGCTCGTACGACGTCTTTATGTCAACTTTGTTAGTGGCGAGATGCTTTCGACACATGTTAGGCTTCTTTATCGTTGTGAGCGACAGCGCCCTTTATGTTAGACCTGCGAGAGCCTCATGTAACCTGTTAGGTCCCTTTATGATCGGTGGGGTTCTCTCTTTATTACGGTGGTAGCTTGCATTTATGCTTTATATGTCTCTTCGCATTGTAGGCATATGGAAATACTTTGTTAAAGTAGTGATGTGATAGTTCCCACCATTGTTTTTATAGTATTGTGCATTGCCTTTAATTATTTATCATTGTTTATGGTTGGGAAGACTCTGAGATAACACACGTGCATATGTTTGGGATGACTCTGAGATAACTCTCCTGTTTTGGCCTGCAAAAGCATGATGTATATCTCATAGGAAGGACTTAAATGTTAATATTATTTGGGAAAACTTAACCTTTTCATGATGATGGGAGTGATGTTATGAAGTTGCCGAACATATCTTACACAATACAGAACCTACGCGCACCTATGCTTGTTATGAGTAAATTAATCTGTAATCATTTTTATACATACACGACATAAATTGCTCCACGGTGGTTTGTGTTTTCAGGAACTATATATATATATATATATATATATATATATATAACAAATTTGCTATCTGTATGTTAAACTCTTCGGAAATTACGAGCACCTATGCCTTAAGGGCTGAAATGATACTGTGATAATTTACCCATTGTCGAGGGTGTGCTGTGTATCAAAACTTATATTTTAATGAATATATATTTTTTCCCCCTAGGTGTAACTTAATCGGCCAATATTTGGTTGAATGTGTTGATGGATCTGCTGGACATGTTTGTATGAATGTGTGTATATGAATTTTGTATACTGGTGCAGTAAGTGTATATCATATGTAAAACGTATTTCTCAGAAGGAGTCGCGCAGAGCTTCCTTGTTGGTGTAACTTAGGCTTATCTTTGTTTGCATGTGTTGATGGGTCTGATGTATGTGTGTATGTAATTGCGTACATGAATTTTGAGTACTGATGCTACGAGCATATATATAATATCTAAAATATATTTCATGGGAGGGGCCACTGAGAGCATCCCCTTTGGTGTAACATACTCTTCGTCGTAGTGTTCGGCGTCAGCCTTTATGTTTGGTAACATGCATCATTGAAGTGTTCGGCGACATTCTTTATGTTAAAATACCAGTGCCATAGAAGTGTATGGTAGCACTTTTTATGTTATGCTGCGCGCGCTTCATCGCAGTTTTCTGCATCGTTCTTTATGTTAGGTGGCATGCATCGTTGAAGTGTTCGTCCCCACCCTTTTATATTAAAATGCATGTGTCCTACGAGTGTATGGTAATGCCCTTTATGTTATGCCACGCACGCTTCGTCACAGTGTTCGCTGTCAGCCTTTATGTTAGGGTGCGTGTGTCATTGAAGTGTTTGGTACCACCTTTATATTAAAATGCCCTGCATTGTTGAAGTGCACAGTAGCACCCTTTGTGTTATGCTGCGTGCACTTTGTAGCAGTGTTCGACTTTGCCCTTTATGTTAGGGTGCATGCATCGTTGAAGTGTTAAGCGCAATCCTTTATATTAAAATGCCTGCATCGTTGAAGTGTACGGTGGTGTGCTTTATGTTATGCTTCGCGGGATTCGCCGCAGGGTTTGATGTCATCCTTTATGTTAGGGTGCGTGCATCGTTGAAGTGTTCGGCAACATTCTTTATGTTACACCAAGTGTCATGGCGACGTCCTTTATATAATGCCTTGCGCGTTTCGTCGCAGTGTTCGATGTCACTCTTTATGTTAATGTGCGTAAGTCATTGAAGTGTTCGGCATCACTCTTTATATTAAAATGCACGCGTTGTTGAAGTGTACAGTAATGTGCTTTCTGTTATGCAGCGCGCACTTCGTCGCAGTGTTTGGCATCATCCTTTACGTTAGGGTGCGTGCATCTGTGAAGTGTTTGGTAATGTTCTTTAATTTCTTGAGTCAGATAGATTCGAGAGACATTATATGTTGGAAGACTTTTGCTATTACTGAGCTTGTTTCAACTTCTAATTCTGTTATTAGTATTGCTCAGTCTCCTGTATTGTATTCTAAATGTAGGCTTAAGTTTGAGCTTGGTGATGTTATATGGGTGTTTCGAAAGTTGGTAGCGACTGGGGATGATTCTGAGATAATCCTCCCGGCTTGGAATGCCAGCATGTAATGTCTGAGACAACTTCTCGCTTGAAATTGTGAGAGCATGAAGTATATGATCTAGTAGGAATGAATTAAATGGTAATCGTATTTGGGAAGACACTGAGATAACCCATGGTGTAGGGACCAGTCGAGTGACATGGTAGGGATTTGGGAAGACCCAGAGAACCCCCCTGCAAGTGTATGATATAGGGGTCAATCGGGTGACATAGCAGGGATTTAAGAAGACTTGGAGAATACCCCCTTCAAGAGTGTGATGTAGGGGCCAGTCGGGACATCAGGGAAGACTCGGAGAACAACTTCTTGCCTATGTTATGTGTTTGCTGGTTGTACCTTAAATGGTTCGGGAATTATGGTCAACCATGCTTATAAGTTCGCATAGGGCTTAAATGGCCATTTGTTAATTTTCCTTGTCTGTGTCGATGCCTATGATATGAATTTATGCGTACATCTTAAACGGTTCGGAAATTATTTCCAACTATGCTTTTACGTTCGCATAAGTCTTAAATGACCATGTGTTAATTTTCCTTGTCAGCGGCGATGCCTATATTATGAATATGACGACTACATATTAAATGGTTCGGGAATTACGTCGAATTATTCTTATAAGTTCGCATAGGGCTTAAATTACCATTTGTTAATTTTCCTTGTCTGCGTCGATGCCTATGATATGAATTTTACGACTACATCTTAAACGGTTCGGGAATTAAGGTCGACTATGCTTATATGTTCTCATGGGGCTTAAATTACAATATCTTAATTTTCCTTGTCTGTGTCGATGCCTATGATATGAATTTTACGACTACATCTTAAATGGTTCGTGAATTATGTCCAACTATGCTTATACGTTAGCATAGAGCTTAAATGACTCCGTGATCATTTTCGTTGTCAGGTTGATGCATATGTTTTGGTGACTATATCTGATTCGGCAATTGGACTATGCTTATATGCTGTGAGAAGTTGTATGCTAGGGAGGTAGTGAATACAAACATTCTTCAGCTAATATGAACGGTACTGATTTGCCAGTTGTCAGAGCCTCGCATAGCTAATCAGATAAAGATCAAATTTAAAGTTTTATAAAATTTAAAACTAATAAAAAAATGTTTCCAAAAAATTGTAAGAACCTCCCGTAGCCAAATCAGTGACGAGGACATTTTGAGAGTCTCACATAGCCAATCAGCGAAGAGTGCATCATGTAGAGACGAAAGCTTTGCATAGCACCGCGCATCTAGCGTGTGGTGACGTCATAGATATCCCTCGGGTGACGTCACAGCTCGTCCCCCGTCCCCTGCTAGGCGCCAGGTGCAATAGAACTCCCACTTATTTGTGTGTGCCAGAAGTGTTGCTATGTGATAATTTAAAATTCCTCGTGTTCTTTTGCATAGACAAAAGGAACTGGTGGCATGTATACGACGACTATGTCAGTGCGGACATGATGTTCGCCGAATTCAAGCATTCATTTTCTTTGTGCTGGAACAGGAAATTATCTGTAAGGATTGCCCAGTACATACATGAATATATAGATGTAGCTTTGATCAGTTTAAAGCAAGACATCGATCTAGAGACACGATGCAATTTCTACATTCTGACAAGTTCAACACTCCAATGAAGATTGGGTAAGGTTTACAGAAGCTTGTCTCACCGCTCTTCGCAGTATCCTGTCGCTTCTAGGCCAAAAGGTCAAGAGTATGAATAAAACAAGTGGAGAAAGATTTGGTGGGTGTCGAACAGCACATAGAGGGCATGGAATTATTTAAAAACGATCTGATAATATGTGTAGAATGCACATAAACATGACGACTTAATGTTCCTGCAGAATATGATGATGTCGAAGGTATCGACGAGAATTGGCCTCGTAGCTATAAAAACTGACGTTGCAATTCATAGCAAGAAGATATAGAATGAATGCATCGGTCGACTGGAAAAGATCTAAAACCAAATTTTCTCTACTCGCGAGTAAATATATATATATACCTGCATATTGATACATTTAATCAATTCGATCAATAATTGTTGACCACACCGAATTGTTGTTGGAGCTGCAGCGAGCAATCAAAGACATTCGCGCAAAATATCAACTCACGAATGGTAACAGATTAGCTCTCGAGAATCGATCACCAATCTTCTAGATTAACTTGGTCTATGAGATAATGATGCTTTACCTCGGCCGGATATAAAGCAAGAAATAAAAACTGAGGGGATAACACCGACAAGTAAATTAAAATAATCCAGAACAGCCTGAATCGAAAAGGGACAACACTAGCGACTAAAATGATGTTCACCTAATCGATTTTCTGTGTGTGCGAGAATGGAAACGAACAAGAGAAGATTGACCCAATTGGGTAATTTGGTTAATCACTACATCAATTCTTTATATGATAGGAATAGTGAGAATATGTACAGCTTGCGACACTTTAACAGTAAATGTTTTCTCGGAAAGAAGAATGTGTTCTTTTTACTAGGAGGTGTTTTGCAGATCGACAAGCACAAGGAGAAAATAATGTAAGAGCTGTGTAATCATTGTTATCTGGGCTTCGTGTATACTACACCGAATCGGATTTGTGCAAGTAACAACAACTGCTACAGACTAGTCATTCTCATAATGCGAATGATAACCTCACAAAAATCCGATGTAAGGACATGGCGAATGGGAAATTTGGCATTATCGCAGAACTGTTTCCAAGATTGGCGGAAACCAATTGGAAGCCAATGTTTCCAAGATCGATGACAAATTCAAAATAGACTATAGTAGTTAATAAATGGGGGCTCAAAAAAAGTGCCTTGTGTGGGAGCCCAAAGGGAGCCAGAAGCTTCCTAAGGAAACCGTAAACATCATGGTCCTGCATTCCACTTCTATGACAACCATATTGAAAGCCAGTACGAAAACCACCTGCTCTTACCATCATCTTCTATGGCGGCCATTTTGTTTCCAAAATTTTTAACAACTTTATTTGTTTCAAAAATTGTTCAAATGTTTTTTCAAAATATTTTTAAAAGTTTCTAGAAAATTTCTACGATGATGCGCAACATACGGCCATTTTGGTTTCAAAATTTTCTAAAATATCATTTTTTCAATTTTTTTAAATTTTTATTAAAATTTTGACCTTTTTATAAGTTTTAAATCTTACAAAAGTTTCAAATATTTCAAAAGTTAAAAAAATTCTCGAGCATTCCATGGCTGCCATTTTGATTTCCTATATAGCCTCAGGCTGTGGCTCCCTAAGACAACTCCCAGCCTTTATGAAATGGCCTCAGGCGGCTCCCTAGCACAATGCCCCCTTCCCCATTAAATCGCCCGAGGCTCCAAGAGTGCTAATAGCCTGTGGCTACGGGACCTTGCGAGTTTTTATGGCATTTCGACGGGATCCATGGTGACACAGTAGATAGACGACATGTTAAAGTACATGCACTTGCATTCAATAGCTACGGGTGCTGCAGTGGTGGAGTGGATAGATATACCCTCAGGAGTATCCCTACGAAACGCCTTCACGACGCCTTGACATAGCCTGAGGCTACAGGGTGTCGCGGTGAAGTGGTAGATAGACAACTCACTTCTGGGGGGCCTCGGTGGGGCAGTGGATAGAGTACATGTTAAAGTTCATGCTGTCGCATTCAATAGCGAGGGGTGCCACAGTGGTGAAGTGGATAGATGCAGCCTCAGGCATGTCCCAACAGCAACGCCCGCCACGATGCCAGACATAGTCCCAGGCTACAGGTGTTGCGGTAAAGTGGGGATAGGCAATTCACTTCCCGGAAGCCATGACATAGCCCCAAGCTACAGGGTGTCGCAGTGAAGTGCTGGATAGACAAACGCTCCTTGGAGGGCCGCGGTGGAGCAGTGGATATACGTCATGCTAAACTTCCCGCTCTCGCATTCAATAGCGAGGGGTGCTACGGTGGTGGAGTGGATAGACTCAGCCTCAGGAGTATCCCTACAACAACGTCCGTTACGACTCCATGACATAGCCTCGGGCATGACACCACAATATGGAGGAGTGGCTCCTTTTTTGGGCAATAAGAGAATTTAGGGGTTTTCTCCTAGTTTACCCAAACCCCTGCCACGGCGCATCGACCGGCCCCTTCTTCATGCTCTTGCATTGCATTCCAGGGGTTTTTTCTCCGAGTCTTCTCAAATCCCTGTCACGACACATCCGATACTGGTCCCTTCAACATTTTCTTGCATTCCATGTTAGGGCGTTTTCTCCGAGTATTCCCAAAGCCCTGTGACGACACCTCTGACTGGTCCCTGCATCACTTTCTTGCATTCTATGCTAGGGCTGTGTGGGGGCCGAAATTGCTCATGACCCCACAATATGGAGGAGTGTCTCCTTTTTGGGCAATAAGGGATTGATGTGTTTTGTCCGAGTATACACAAATCTCTGCCACAATGTCTCGACTGGTCCTTGCTTCATGCTCTCGCATTCCATGCTAGATGGTTTTCTCCGAGTCTTCCCAAATTTTCTTAGTGTCTTCCCAAATTCGATTATCATTTAATTCCTTCCTACCATATCGTATACTACATTCTCACACATTCTGTGGCTCCCTACAGTGACTTCACCTCCCTGGGGGCTGCAATAGCATGGTGGATAGACGACTCACATTATGGAGGCTGCAGTGGTGTGGTGGATAGACAACTCCTTTAACGCACACACACATCCCTGCACATACACACACAAATACACACAAAGTCATGCACACACACACACATATGCACAAATACATATTCATGCACATGCATGAAAACACACACACAGTTCCACAAATATGATGCCAGCCACATCACCCGAACTCGGTTGTTCAAGACTAACATAAGTATCGTGGTTTAACCAATATGCATAACAGTTCAATTGAGATTGTGCCACAGACTACCACGCTTCCTGTCCGCATCAGTGATGTCGACAACGACGACGATAAAACTAACGTCTTTAGATTACATCATGGAAAGCTTTTAACTTGCACTGTAACGAATATCACAGAACGACCAAATAACTGCGGAAAGACATGTGTGCTTCTCAGCCTTCTGGAGGATCCTATCGGTTTTCGGTTCGAGAATGTTTACCTATACTCAAAATCACTACAACAGCCAAAGAACTTACGCCTATCCAAACACTACAAGCCGTAAACGGACTTCGTAATTTTCCATTTAGTGACATTGATGAGGTCGTACAGCCAAGTGATGCATTACCAAACTCTATATTTATTTTCGACTATGTAGCATGTGAGTAACAGGCAACAGTGCAGTTGTATTTCAGCATGGGACAACATATACCAGTGGATTCGAATTGCCAATGACAAACTTATTCACGCATGCCTAAAATGCTTATACGTGAAAATGCTAATTTACTTAATACGACTCGCTTATTGGAAGCCGCGGTGGTGTGGTGGATAGATGGCTCGCTTCCTGGGGGCAACGGTGGTGTGGGGGATAGACGGCTCGCTTCTTGGAGGCCACGGTGGTGTGGCGGGTAGACGACTCGCTTCTTGGAGGCCGCAGTGACATAGTGGGTAGACGACTCACTTCTTGGGGGCCGCGGTGGTGGGGTGGATAGACGACTCGCTTCTTGGGATCGCAGTGGAGCGGTAGATAGACATAGCCTCAGACGTGTCCCTACTACAAAACCTCGAATTCATGACTTGGCCCCTGGCTACAGGCAGGCTCCTACGTCAACACGTGTTGTTTTTTCAAAATTTCCCAACACAGCTCTCTACAACGAATCACCATCGCCCCAGACTGTGTGGCTCTTGCATTCCATTTCGATGTGGAGCTGCCGTGGTGGAGTGGGTAGACTACTCACTTCTTGGTGGTCACTGTGGTGTGGTGGATAGAAAACTTACTTCTTGGCAGACGCTGCCATGTGGTGGATAGACAACTTACTTCTTGGGGGTCGTCGTGGTGCGGTGGATAGATGGCTCGCTTCCTGGGGTTATAGTGGTGTGGTGGAAAGACATAACCCCAGGGAGTGCGGGACTTGTTCTAGTATTTCGATGGGGGACGCAGTGGTGCAGTGGATAGAAGGTATGTCAAACTCCATGCCCTTGCATTCATTATGCCTATGGAGCTGCAGTGGGGCGATGGATAGACAACACAGTAACTCAGGCGGGGTAGAGGCTGGCTTTTGCATTTCGACGTGTGCCGAGGTGGTACGGTGTATAGACGACACATCAAACTTCACGCTCTTAATTCCCACGACCGTGGTACTGCAGATGATAGAGGACTCACCAAACTTCACACTCTAGCATACATAGACATTGCCCCTGGTAATGAAAATTATCAAACGGTAATTTAAGCCCTATGTGATTTTATAAGCATAGTTGACCGTAATTACCGAAATATTTATGATATAGTCGACAAATTTGTTACATAATTATCACCCCCGGCAACGATATTTATCGCAGGGCCATTTATACCCTAGACGTACTTATTAGCATAGTTGGTCGTAATTCAAGAACTGTTTAAGATACATTCATCAAATTCATAACAAAGGCATCAACGCCGACAACGAAAAATTATTATCACTAAAGAGCCATTTAATCCCCAATGCGAAATTATAAGCATAGTTGGCTGTCATTACTGACACATTTAAGATACAAACACCTAATTCGTCACGTATAAGGTACAACTACCTAATTCGTAACACATGCATCAATCACGATATCATAAATTATCATAAATTCATTTGTCCTGTGCGAACTTACAGGGGATGGACAAAATAATATGAACACCAGACATATACACAATATTTATTTATTAATAATTTGTTGGGCCACCATTTGCTTTTAGAAAAGCTGCAATTCTTCGCGGAATAGATTCGTAGAGTGTCTGAATAGTTTCCAACGTAATGTTGTCCCATTCTTGTACCAAAACATTTGCCAATTGCTTCAATGATGTTGGAGATGGAAATTTTCTCCTCACCCTCCGCTCTAAAACTCCCCAGAACGGATATATTATGTTGAGGTCTGGCCAGGGAAGATGTTTGATAATATTCTGATGATCCTCAAACTAAGACTGAATCTTTTTGGCTGTGTGTATGGGCGCATTATCATATTGAAATATGGCAGTGTTTGGCAGCAGTATGCTAGTCATAGTAAGAACTTCATCATTGAAGATGTCGAGATATTCATTCGCAGTAATCCGGCCAATGATGTGAATGAGAGGACAAGTTGAATACCACGATATAGCCGCCCCAATCATAACGGAACCTCCCCCATGCTTGACTGTAGGAAGCATGCATTCCGGATCGTAGGCTTCTTTTGGAAAACTCCATACCTAAACCCTGCCATTTGTAGGAAACAATGTAAACTATAATTCATTGGACCACACCGCATTCATCCAATCATCAAGTGTCCAGGTTTTATTATCGTGGCACCACTTCTTCCGCAGCTTAGCGTTGGCTTCCGTTATAAAGAGTTTCGCAATTGCAGCCCTTCCATGAATGTTAGCTTTGTGGAGCTCCCGCCGTACTGTTTTTGTCGAAACAGTATTACTCAAGTGTGTGTTGAGTTCTGTTGTCACTTTTTCCGCGGTAGTTTTATGTTGTCTGGCCACAAATATTTTTAATGTTCGTCGGTCTCTGTTAGTTAACTTTGGGTTTCGCCCACTATTCCTCTTCGCCGATGATGTTTTACCATGTTTTGTGTATGCTGTAATTACGGTGGATACTGTCGCTCGTAAAACGTTAAACAATTCAGCTGTTTTTGTACAGGTGCTCCCGCTAACCGAGCACAAACGATCTGCCCCCTTTCGAAGTCGGAGATATCACACATTTCACCGATCGCTTGTTTTAACGGTCGCAGAAAAAAGCATATAATACACCGAAATATAACCTACAAGACTTCGCACATAAACTGTGCAATACATACGTATTATTTACACGGAATCAGTGTTGCCAAAATGGAACAAAATGTACTATATTGCATGGTGTTCATATTATTTTGTAAATTCCCTATATGAGCATAGTTAGTCAAAATTTCCAACCAGTTTAGATAGAGTCGTCAAATTCATAACATAGATATCACCCCCGACAACGAAAATTGTCACAGTGTTATTTATGCCACATGCATACTAATAAGCATAGTTGGTTGTAATTTCCAACCTGTTTAAGATACAAGCCACAAATTCGTAACATAAACATCACTTCCGATAACGCAAATTATAAAGGTGTCATTTATGCTCTACATATATATATATATANATTCGTAACATAAACATCACTTCCGATAACGCAAATTATAAAGGTGTCATTTATGCTCTACATATATATATATATATACAAACAAGCAAAGTTATACATAACAATAATATTTTCGTCCCTGTTGAAGATAGAGGTATCNTATATATATATATATACAAACAAGCAAAGTTATACATAACAATAATATTTTCGTCCCTGTTGAAGATAGAGGTATCAAATTCATAACATATGTATTACTGCATTTTCATTTACATTCTAAGCTTACTTATAAGCGTAGTCTAACGTAATATCCGACCTGTTTAAGTTACAGCTAAAAAAAATCTTTACATAGACATAACCTCTCTTACATAGGCATCATTCGTGTCAACGAAAATTATCACAAATTTTTATGCTCTATACATATATATAAGCATAGTTGGCAGTAATTGTCGACCTGTTTAAGATACAATCGTAAAATTTCATAACATAGACATCAATCACGACATANCATAGTTGGCAGTAATTGTCGACCTGTTTAAGATACAATCGTAAAATTTCATAACATAGACATCAATCACGACATATCGAAAGTGACACGTCTCTGAGTGGATACTCAAGGCTCTCAAAAAAGGTTCCGTCAATTACATGTCAGCACCATATATCTTGACTGAAGAATGTTCGTGTTCATTACTCAGTAATTCAACTTCGACGAAGCGACTGACTTATTATAAAGGAAGCAGCTGCACACAAGGATTAAGGAACCTAACATGATACGCAAGGCTCTCGATAGAGTCTCGACACTGACGAAGCAGGCAGCCTACCATAAATAACACTACCACACACATGGATAAAGGGGTCTAACATGTTACGTGAGGCTCTCGAACCATTAGTTATGCAAAAGAGAGAGAGAGAGATCACTGCTACACACCGTTACAAATCACACATATATATATAAATAAATTATAAAACAAGTAGTTATATACATTTACAACTTAGGTATATTGTAGCATAAGCAACGTACACAATACGTTATGTTAGACGAAGAAATTTCAGTTGTGAAATGCGGGAACTATAAGGTCAACATGACTATACTCGGTTTCAAACTGATAAAAAAATTAAAATAAAAAGGAAATTATTGATAAGAATATATAAGCAAGAATCGTTTAAATTGCATGTAATTTTATTGTCGAGGGCGGTGGAGGAAAGAAGTTGTTACTACTACTACAACATTCATCTACTACGAACGTGTACTGTGCTACAATATTAAGATGGAAACAATGGTGGAAGACTTACCATTTGCAACAGCAAGAACCCTGAAGAGACTCTACAAGCAATATAGTATCATTACTACTACTGCGATTGTTTACTCTGCTACAATATGAATATGAGATCAATGGTTGAAGACTTACCATCTGTAACAGTGACTACAGCAAGCGATCCTGAAGAGACGTTGCAAGCATTACGATATAAATTTCACTATTGTGGAAATACATTTAGTAATAGATGTAATGCACGTCGGCATGAAAGCGCCCATTGCTTGTTCAGCCCAGCATACAAAGTGTTCCACTGTGATTACTGCGATGAGGTGTTTATCCACAGTGATACTCCGTATAGACATAAAAAGAAGTGCAAAGGACATTTGTATAGTTCATCGGCGAGCGAGTGTAGGTATTGCGGCAAGACATTCTGTAAGCGCATCAGAACCAAACATCATGAAGATAGCAACTGCAAATTTGCAACATCTACAAGACCCACCCATGCGTTAACAGTTGTATGGTATATTCTTAGAAGAGTGGCTTGAATGTTCACAGCAGAAATTGTTTTGCAAAGAAACGCTTCTAATAAATGTACCACTTGAATGAAGAACATGTTGTGCATGTATCAAATATGATTATGTATTCTTATTTTGTCAAGTCTGTTAATAAAGGAAAAGTGTATAAATTATTTCTAGGTTATTCATTTATTTTAAACCCTCGATTATATTAGGTTCAATTCCACCCCAAAGAAAAAAACTAGATTTTGCCAGTCTGGAAGAGAATTAAATAGTTTTTGTATAGGGTCAAATCTCGAACTCTTTTCCCTATCGATGGGATGCTTGAACAATACACACAGAGAAGCACTCACTGCAGTTGAGCATGTATCAAATATGACTATGTATTCTTATTATATCACGTCTGTAAATAAAGGTAATTTGTATAAATTATTTCCACGTCATTCATTTATTTTAATCCTCGATAATAATAGGTTCACCTCCACCAGTAGGAAAAAAACCTCATTTTGTCAAAAACTGAAAGATAATTAATAGTCTTTTTATAGTGTCAATTCTTGAACTCTGTTCCCTATCGATGGGATGCTTAAGCAATACATACCAAAGCACTCACTACCAGCAACGAAAATTACTACATTAGTATTATATGTGTCCTAAGTGTACTTATAAGCATAGTTAACTATATTTTCCGAACCAAATAAATATGAAAACCAATACGTAAATAAATGTCAGGGTGGATAACTTACAACAAACTTAGATATGCAAAAAGGAATATATACACAAATATGATACACACGTGAGATACATAGTCATGATATCTCTAAAAAAAATTACTTATATGATATTATAAATTATCATCGTCAGTCCTACACACGGGGTAGAACGCTACAATCATCGCTAACATGGATAACCCTTAAAAACTAGACATTACCAGAATCTGCTGCTCGGTACAACAAACTAGCAAACAACTTCCTTACAAACCAACTGAAACGAAACCATTTCATATAGTATACAATGCTAGCAGCGGAACGCTGTCGTATGCCAGGGATTATGTGAGGCAGCTCAGATGGTCGGCCGGCGACTTGAGCACCGTGCAGGTCTTGGCAAATTTAACGGATGACACAGAACACTAGCTGAGAGAGAGAGAGAGAGAGAGAGAGAGAGAGAGAGAGAGAGAGTTATGTCAGGCTCCAAGGTAGATCATGTGACAAAATACTGTTATGTCATGTATGTTAATAAAGGTAAAAGTATATACATTGTTTTTACGTTATTCATGAATCTTAACCCATGCTAATATTAGGTTTACCTCCATCACTAGGGGAAATAATGGATTTTTTGGGAAAGTAAATTAACCGTTTTTGTATAGTGTCAAGTCTCGAACACAGTTCCCCATCGGTGGGAAATTTCCGTGGTGAAGTATGGAACATTGTGTAAAATATAGAATGACGTTATAGTGGTCAGATCAATGTATTACAACAACAACAGAAAAATTTAATCACTTGGAGCACTCAGATACCGAGCTAGCATAACTACCCCTCTCACACACATACAACATTAAATAAAATTCGACTACAAGCACCTAACTATATATCTGCAGCTGAGATTCTTAGCTATCGCCCATGTCTAGGTTGTTTTCAAGGTTGCGCGCTGATGCAAACAGATATTAATGTAAATAGTTGTAACCTTTAAACAACCTTTATAAATATATTGCATGTGCTATACCCAGAGTTCATCGAAACAAACTTTTACGAAGCTTATAAGCATGCCTATTTCCTTCTACTCAACTACAGAGAAAATTACAACCTAACATCGTATTTGACCTTCAGAATGACGGTCAAAATTAGTATAACCACAGAAATTCACATAGTTGCTAAGGATAAATAATGTAAACATGATAATAAAAACTGATAAACACTAATGTAAACGGGCTACTAGGGAACACCATGAATATAAAAATTGGCGAGTATACAAAATAATCATGACAAATAACGATTAAAACTAGGGTAAACATTATAGCAAACATGATAGTCACTGATTTACACTAACCTACTTCTGTTAAGCAGGAGAAGTAGCAGTAGACAATAACCACTGGCATGAAGCCCTAAAGTAGCACGAACTGAGAAGAGATAAACATGCATGATAAACACATAACATTGTTTAATGTGAGCAAAATAAATGTGGAATGAAAATTTACAACACACGATATTCCGACCAGTGCAGAAGCACTGCATTTTGAGTGCAGGTTGATCGTGGCTTCGCTGTTCTGCAGACACTGTGTGCAGTGATGAGAGAATGCTGTGTGGAGCAGAAAGAGAGAGAGAGTGATGTTCCCATTGACTGGCGAAAACATGTGGCATAGCGCTAGTTCACTCGTCTTGTTTACACTCACGGAGACTGCCAGCTGGAGAATGCCAGGTTACACATGTGGGAGAGGGTGGGCAGAGCCATACTCTTCCTTTGTGAGGGCGAGTGAGTGATGGCACTTGCTGGGAAGCTGAATGAAATACAGAGAGAGGAGGGGAGGACTGCTTCTCAGCCTCGGCTCGCACACCACCTGGAGGGAGGGGGGCAGAGACATATCCCTTGTGTGTTGCCACTCAGAAGGTCGCGTGGCAACCGTGGTGTCGAAGTAGGCAATGCTGGAAAGGGGGGTGAGACTGTGGTGCGTGTCACAGTGGTACTGCATACTAAGACTTGTTTACACCTTCGGTGATAGGTCACACGCACAGGAAATCCCCGCGTGTGCTCCCAGGCCTATACGACGAGAGATTGAGCCGAGGCAATAGCAGTGCAAGCGAGGCAATGAGCAGGTACAGTGGTAGCGCAGTAATGGCGACTTGATGTGACATAATGAGGAGTGATGATGCCTATAGTTCGTAGCAGTGAAGTGCCTAGCTGCCTAATTGAGCATTGTCCTTAGCGTGCAATGTTCGAAAATGATGTTACTCAGGCATCAGCAGCTCTGTCTGTAACTGGAATGGTGGCATTATTTAGGCGCAGTTGACATGAGATCGACACAGGAATTCCATACACATCATCACACTGTTAACAGCTGTCACCATGGAGTTTCATGTGTGGGAGTGACAGGCACAGTAAACACAGTGCATTTGCGCAGACACAACACTGCTGACATGTAATTGTGTGGTGCTGGTATCTCAGCTACCAGGTGACGCGGCAGTGGAGATGCAGGGCGTCATATTGCTTGTGTTTGTTGGTGCTGTCAGCATTCTGGTAGTGTTATGGGGACTGGTACACGTCCCATGTGGCTCGCTTCATATATGGCTCGTGTGAGCCATGTAAGTGTCGCTGAGCTGCTCACCTGACATGCCGAGGTGGATGGCAGGCATGCTGCGATTGTGAGGTGGCATCAGAGTTTGGTTGGCTGCACTGCATTGTGATGCGCAGAGGTGATATCGGGGCACATTCAGGTGGCATCCTGGCGATTACAGTACTTACTCGGGCAACCCCCTCGTCAACTGGGATGCGAAAGAGTGCTAATATTTGGTGCCTTGACACTGGGTGCCGGAGACGGGGTCTTGACGATTGACATCGGTGTCAGCTTGACTTTGAGTTGTTTACATGGTGTCACATGTGTAAGCACAAGTGTCAGCATTTCAGGTAGTTTCTCGATACAGGATGCCATGAAAGTTGGAACTGGAGGCGGCCTCGTGACGCAGGATGTCGGCTTGTCTGTTGTCTTCTCGACAGCTTCAATTTGGTAGGCTGCAAGGTTATGTCTCTGGTGAGGCACCAGTCACATCGAAAGCTGTTGTCAGTCGGGACAAACGTTTCGCGCTCGTTTGTTGACAGTATGGCATGTGGTCACATGAGCAGGCACCTGTACAGTGCACAGTGAACGCACTGCGACTGACACTCATGTATGTCACATCGGCTCGGCAGTGTGTAGATGTGAGGCAGAACGAAAATTTCCGCGAAGTACAGCTTGTCAGCGGAGTATAGCCACATGACTGCGCATAAGGAAAGTACAGTGATGAAACAGACTCTGTAAAAATAGAGGGCTGTGAGGCAGCAGGTGCCCTTAAAATAGAAGTTGGTGTGAAAGCAGCTGACCCAAAAAACAAAAGTTGGTGTACAGCCAGATGTTTATTTTATTGCAGGTGGGCAACGACACTGTCTGTTGTCAAGTGCAAAAAGGTCTATGCATTTAAGTTCACCACACTGTTTGCACTGCACAGTCTCGTAGTTGAAAACTAATCCCATTTTCACTGTGTTGGTATACACGTGATTGACTCTGGCATGGTAGTGCGATTAGACGCAGTAGTCAGCTTTTGGCAGAAGTTAACGAACCACGCTACATGCTGCAGTCTTCCTTGTATCCAGGTGGGCGGGGTAAACCGGCCCGTTTAGCTGGAGGGGTATGCACATGTACACAAGCTGCTAATTCCTGATCTATAATTCAATCTGGCTGGAGGGGTGGTCATTGGGTGTTGTTGCTGCATCCTTAATATCATCCCAAGGCAAATTTTAATGGAGGGGGTTGTGTATGTTGCTCAAACACACTTTCGCTGTCGGGCTTCTACCTCCTTATCTCGCCCAGAGGGTGAGCTAGAGAGAGGGTGGATGGTGTCTCACAAAATGCCAGTGTTCGGTTCCATTAGTGGCTTCTACGATATGTTGCTCGGCAGCAGCATGCTTTGCTGATGGTCGCCATGATGTTGATATGTTTCCCACGCTGGCACAGAATCTGTTAAGCTGACACTGACACCGCTCTATTCCGATGTGGAAATTGGAAATTGGGGATGCAAGAATTTTGCCGGGAATTTTGCGAATTTTGGAAATAAAAGCACAGGATTTTCACACAAATATGGACATGTTAAAATTACTTTGCAACGATAATGATGGGTACACTCTCAGGTTAGGCATAAGACAGGTTCGCATTGTGTGGGATGTCAGTTATGGAATTTAGGTGAAGAATTAGCCACACTCTTGTGCAAGCCATATGATGTCAGGAGAATGGTATAGCAAATTAGCATAAAGGAAATGGCCACACATTTTGACAGGCCATTTGACGGGCTGTCGTGGTCTCGAGAGCGGGGAGAAGAAAGGGTTACTTACGGTTCCAGGTTTTCAGTAATGATTGCAGAGTTGTGAAGGCCGCCAGAGCACGAGAGACTCATCGAGGGTGTGGGCCATTCATCAGTGTGGCTCCTCCTTAGATCACCCCGCGATGAGGTGACATCATCGTAAATATACAAAAGCCTGTTTTGCCTACCTAACGATAGTGTTGGCCCTCTGATATGCCTCTAATTATCAGTTGAGATTGTTAGATTTCCATATCACATTCCACAAACACACAAAGTAAGATATTGTTAGAAGGTACGGTGAAGCAGTGGGTAGAAAACCCAGAACAGTTACATGGCTTTGAAGTGGATGCCGGTGAAATAAAAAACTCTATTCACTGAATTAATTATACTCACTGGAATCCCCTCCACAGAGGCTCTTACACTAGTACATTGGATATGGCGAGCTAGCAGCCTACACAGATGAAATTGGCATGTGGCCGATCAATATTACGGTCCCAATGCCCGAGGAGCCATGTACGTGTTTTATTTAGTAGCTATCAATGAGGATTCGTAAGGGGAGGGGAATGCTGGTCGAGAGAGGCTGACCACGTCCCCACTAGAGATGGATGTAGGGTCGGCTCCTGGAGATTGCATTAAACTCCTCTAACTAGGTTCAGATGGATAAAGAACAAGCCGTTCCCTCCAGTACTCTTGATGGAGAATAGAGGTATATACACCGAATAAAATTAATAGCAAAAAAATGTATATTGTGTGATGTAAAAATATATAATATTGAATAAATTTTGAAAATTATCTTTGATTAAATTATTTAATTTCTACGATAAATACCCAATTCGCAGAAATAAATATTCCAGCTGTCTTGTAGCACATTTAAAAAGTTTATTTTTTAATAATTACAGCATTTATTAATAGACATTTATTTTTTCAGATATAAGACATAAATAATTTAAAAGTTTAAAAAATAGTTTTATGTTAATTGAAAAATTACTTTGTTAGATAGTTTTTCTCATTTATAAATAATTTAAATTTTAAGAAAATATTAATTTACCACATTGAAAAAAAAAGCTATNAATAGTTTTATGTTAATTGAAAAATTACTTTGTTAGATAGTTTTTCTCATTTATAAATAATTTAAATTTTAAGAAAAAATTAATTTACCACATTGAAAAAAAAAGCTATTTTTAAGTTTACATATAGATATTATTTTCTTTGCTTAAACAAAAGAAATGCATATATGCACTACCTTAGAAGACTGTCACATGCAAGGTTAAACAGTTCGCGAATGAACGTAAGTATTAGTTTCTTGCGAAACTAAACCAAATTATCTGCATCATAGTGATGTCCATCGTCTCGACAAACCATACCATTGGTCCCCGGTTCGTCGTCTTCCTCATCATAGCCACACTGCAGAGTTTGCTCCTCCTTAAAATTTGTCTCCACAACTTCTGCATTGCCAATGGCATGGCCGCCATCAACAGCGGGTCCAGCATCTGCAGCCCCAGGAATACATGCTGCTTAACGGCGGTGGCATAGGCGATTGGGTGCAGGTTTGTCTCTGGAACCCGAGGTAGAACGTTTCTTGGTAGGTACTGACACGAATGCCTGGCATCGATGGTGTACTCGGCAGCGTCTGGTAGTCGGGATGTAGGCATAAATCTTGGATTTAGTCTTCTGGGAGTGAACTAGTAATTTGTGCCCCGCTTGGGGCAGCACCATTGAACAGTCTGGTGTATGGATGGGTAGCATGATTCTGCGCCAGGGTGATGATTTAGTCAATGGCGCAGGGCAGCTGCGTCTGCAACGTCATCAAGAACACGATGGAGGCAGATTCTCCTGGAGAGTCCACTGTAAAATGTCATGTTTCGTAGGTGGTACGAAAATGTGCGAAACGCCAGTGCTGCATGCCGCCACCATCGCAGGCCCCGGTCTAGGTGTTCTGACTGCCATCTTCAACGATAAAACTACACTGAGGAGCCAAAAAAATGGGTACAGGTGTGCGTATGCAAATAACAGATGTATGGAACCAATCAGAGTAACGTGATGCGGTCGGCAGCTAGATCGGTTACTGCTGCTACAATGGCAGGTTATAATGATTTAAGTGAGTTTGAACGTGGTGTTATAGTCGGCGCAAGGTAGATGGGACATAGCGTCTCCGAGGTAGCGATAACATTTAGATGTCCGCGTAAGATCATTTTACTAGTGTACCGTGAATATCGGGAATCCAGTAAAACATCAAATCTTCGACATCGCTGCGGCCGGAAAAATATCGTGAAAGGATGGGACAAACAACGACTGACGAGAATCATTAAATTTGACAGACGTGCAACCCTTTCTCAAATTGGCGCAGATTGGATTTGTGGACTGTCCTGAATGATTTGTGGTGTGAATTGCCTTCTGCATAAATTCAGACATTAGTTGAGTCCATGCTACATCGTCTTGCGGCACTTTTGCGTTCTCGTGTGGCCGTATACGATATTAGGCAGGTATACCAGTTTTTTTTACTCTTCAGTATATATTTAATGCTCCCATAGTCAGCCCTGGTGCTTGTGTAAATGCAGTGAAAATAAATTAATAGATTTGGGTGGCTCTTAAATGTGAGGTATTGAGAGCCGAGTCTGTGTATGTTCGTAGGACAGAATGAAGACATGATGACAATCGGACCTCTAGGCAGCGACTATATTAACACACATAGTTTTTCCCCACTTACATAATATTGCTACCGATGAAATGTGCAACTATACAAAAAATTCAATTCTCTTGCATTTCGAGTCAATTCAGGTGACTTCGTGTCCATTTGTAGGCAGCCGATTCCTGGTCCAAGGATGAGGCACACCATTTACAAAACAACTGCGCATTTTTCCATGTGCTAGTCCAGTCAGGTCTGTCGCAAATATATCGCTGCTGGTGCTGGTCAACGAAAAGTTCCGTCAGCTTCCGCAGCGAAAGACATCCATACTCGAACTGCACATCGATGATATCCACTTTGTCTTTGCACAAGTTGCTCAGCCAGTTTTTCTGCTTAGGCCCTGCCATGTAAATCAGTCCTAGCAGGTATTACATCAGCAAGTTGCGCAGCACATTTCCCAATTGATAGTACATAATCTTAAATTCGTCCCACTCCACTCTGGGATATTACTTGTTCAACCAATCATTCGTTTTCTTGTTTTTCTCGTTCAACAGTTTCCATGGATTAAAAAGGGGGGGAGGGGTGAACGAGAACATGTACATTTTACCATCATCGTCGTAAGAAACTGCGATCTCCTTGAGCATNAAAGGGGGGGAGGGGTGAACGAGAACATGTACATTTTACCATCATCGTCGTAAGAAACTGCGATCTCCTTGAGCATGTTGATAATATGGCTCTGGAAGCTTTGCAGTTTTCTGTACATCTTGAAGAACAGATACAAAATGATGCACAAAGCGATGACAATCCTTTTTATATATTAGCTTATATTACCATGTTCACCAACCCCGAAAAACANAAAATGATGCACAAAGCGATGACAATCCTTTTTATATATTAGCTTATATTACCATGTTCACCAACCCCGAAAAACAGGTGTATCCTGCTACCTTGTGAGGTTAAATCAAACACTATGGCGGTGTTCGCATGTATGTTTTCTTAGAAAGTATTTCTATACAATAATTAACAACACCTGTATGAAATAGCTCATTTGGTTTTGATGTGTCGAAGACCAGCAATGGTGCATTTTTACGGATTCTTTCCAGGCTCAGAACGGAGTGGAATTCGCGCCCACAGTACGAGGCTTGAAACTGCGAATACAGATAGTAAAGCAATGTGAATCCTTTTTGGTCGAAGGAGGTGTTCAAATCCATATACGGAGAGCTTTCGCTATTCAAAAACGTTTCTATGTTCTTGACTTTGCAATGATCGAAGGTTGATTTGTCTACCAAGATATTGTGCTGCTTGTTCGTTTAAAATGCCAGAAGGACATAGCAAGGTTTTTATGTCCTGGGAGATTTCTTCGCAGCCTACTGGTTTCTCGTGGCAGGACATAACAAGTAACCAAACTCCGGCTCATGAAATTAATGTCGATGATTTTTCTTCTTGAAGGAGTTCTGTAGTTTCATGCAATCGTTGGTGCTCAGAGTCACATAGGGGACTCTGAGCCAGAGGGCCAACTCTATGTTGGCCAGGGTTACAGAGATGGGCTGTGGATTTTCTCTGGTGACTGGCATTATCGCCAATTCTTGCTTGGCTCCTATAAATCAGATGGCATGTAATCTTGCGGCAAGCTTGCCATTTTACTAGGATTTGCCTTGCCGAGCAAGCTTGACACATTATGCATGGTTAAAGCTTTATTCAAGCCAAATTTCTCATGACTGGCCCATACTTGATAATGGCCAGCTTGCAGATTTCTTGTATTATGTTTGTAGATTATCGAGGCAAGATTGCAACAAGTGTAACAATTAAACCTGCTACATGCTTAACCTGTGAATACTACTTGATTAAGTCAAGCTTGATACAAACTTGTTGACTTGCATTGCAAGCTTGATTCAAGCTTACTGACTTGTTGTGACAAGATTGATTGATTACTCAAGCTGATTATGCAATTGGGGTTTTATCTTCCTATAATATTCGGCAAAACCCAGTAACATTGCTTAGTGGTACACTCATCTCGAACTTGCTTTCTGCGAAGCTGTGAACTTTGTAGCCATCTTCCACTCCCCAGTCTGCTATTTTTACCACGTAGAGATTGTTAGGTGTAAGCGAGCGGTAGATATTTATGATTGTGGTTATGACGATATCCCACATTTCGTAAATAGTAACACCATTTAGTTCGTACATTACCCGCTCGAAGATATGGAGTATACAGTTGTGAGCGAACGTGGTGGTTGTGAGGATATCGTCATAACCACAACCATAAATATCTACCTCTCGCTTACACCTAACAATCTCTACGTGGTAAAAATAGCAGACTGGGGAGTGGAAGATGGCTACAAAGTTCACAGCTTCGCAGAAAGCAAGTTCGAGATGAGTGTACCACTAAGCAATGTTACTGGGTTTTGCCGAATATTATAGGAAGATAAAACCCCAATTGCATAATCAGCTTGAGTAATGAATCAATCTTGTCACAACAAGTCAGTAAGCTTGAATCAAGCTTGCAATGCAAGTCAACAAGTTTGTATCAAGCTTGACTTAATCAAGTAGTATTAACAGGTTAAGCATGTAGCAGGTTTAATTTTTACACTTGTTGCAATCTTGCCTCGATAATCTACAAACATAATACAAGAAATCTGCAAGCTGGTCATTATCAAGTATGTGCCAGTCATGAGAAATTTGGCTTGAATAAAGCTTTAACCATGCATAATGTGAGTGGCATTATCGCCAATTCTTGCTTGGCTCCTATAAACCAGATGGCATGTAATCTTGCGACAAGCTTGCCATTTTACTAGGATTTGCCTTGCCGAGCATACCTCGGATGTGCAGGATCGATTGCGAAAGCAGAGTGTAAATATCTTAGTGCTTTATCGGGATGCGAATCTCTTGCAGAAGGCAAAAGGGTTTATCAGATATGGCTGGAAGTAATGCAGCTCAAACTTGTCGATTCTGTCGTTGAATTCTGCCTGCTGGGTTACATTAAATACATTGTCGTCTTCCATTCCTGTTCACTTTAAACACTTGGCTACATAGAAACTGCTCTTTGGTGTGTTACCACAGCAGTGTATCGAGCTGTAATGGTCGCGGGTTTCGTGCTGTGCTCGACTTTATGCTTGACCTTATGGTTCGCCTCGCGAAACTCAATACTATCGTTTCAGGTGCAAGTGCAAAGTGATTTCTTCATATCGGAAATCTATCTATTTATCGTCCTTATAGATGATTGTTACGACCACTTTGTGCATGCTCTTTGCGATTACAGGAATGTAAATGATACTTTTCGTAACTTAGACCAGTTTATATAAACTGCCAGGGCCATTGGTCCAATATCATGCATGGTATTGTTGGTTTTATCATTAATGTAGCAACCGCTCACCGAATTGCAGTTTATGCATATCAAGTTCACCGGAAATCTGTTCACTGGCCGCGAGGATTCGTGAGTTTTACCAACTTTGTAGATTCGCGACCCGAACCCCAGCATGGGGGCAATGGCTTCTGTTTCGTGAAATCGATATCAAAAGTGCAAAATATTTCTGCCTTTAGAGTGTTCGAGTTACACATAGTTCGAAGGTCACTTTCGACGGTATAGATTTCTTGATGGAATTGGCGATGTCCTTCAGTTCGTATACCCAGGTGGAAATGTTTACTTCCTTCACATCTCGTTTCACTATGTACCGGAATAAGGAATGTATGTCTTCTTCTATGTTGGATATGGATTTGTAAAATTGAAAATTCTTCAGTCCCACAACCCGCTCACTATCTAGCTCCAAGAGTGGGCAAAACATCACCCTCACATCAGATATTTTACCACTTAAAATGATGGATGCCGACATACTAATAGGCGAATATAGGTGTGAATGTCTTTTATGTAATGAGTAACGAACTCTGATTTGCCTACGATTTTTTATTCTATCACACAAGAAAGCGAAGACACAGGTGTACGCAATTCTACGTGCTCGGAATCTGCTCTTTTTCATAGTTGTTTGTGTGTTTGCAATTTTTCAGGTGCCGCCGCAGCTGAAGTGGAGGACGCAAATTCCGAAAACTCTAGTAATACACTGCATGTTTGCAGCACTTGACATATGTTAACGAGTGTTTACCTGGCCTGGATGTGGTGTCCAGCTTGATTTTGGCATATTCCTCACCTTTTGGTTGATGGGGCAAAGCAGTTCGCGTGAACACACTGCGAAAATTGGGAATCATCAATTTGTTTGCAAACAGTTCCCAATCCATGTTCGTGAGTGGCAATTTCGGCAGAGATTTTTTTTCCTTGCACCTCCTCTTTGGTAGAGTAGTTGTATGTAAAATCCTTGGTAATTTATTTTTACCCATGGTGACAACTTCCAGTTTACCATCATGGCGACGTATTTTCTCAAATTGCTTACATTGGTTCGAGGCTCGTTTCACCATGCTAACGATATTTTATGGCAGAGGTAATACAACCCAAAGCACCAATTACAGGTATCAAGGTAGGAAGGAATCCTCCCTTCTTTTTCCTCCCTCTTCTCCTGGAACATCATTTCACCTTCTTCGTCCCTATGTCCAACTTCACTTTGGCCTTCTTCGCATTGGAAATACCCTAGGCGGTAATTTTTTCACACAGTCTGGTGTCTGGAGAAAGGCGTATTTCGTCTGCCCTATGTGCGAGTATCTTGTCTGCCTGGTGTCTGGTTTGTAGATCATTGTGCTGGGAATAGTTTGCATCGTGCCACCTGCACACCTTGTCCAGCACATTGATCACTATGTTGCCATGTGCTCGACTTTTAGGTAGCTTGGTTCCTGTCACATCAGAATATGTACCCGGGAATGTGCACCTCCAAATGTAGATTGTTGATCTGCATATCGATAATCCCTCTTCCAGATTTGATCATTCTTCTACGATTCATCGCAGTCAACTGGGCTACAAACTGATATATACGCGTATTTTATACATTTCCGTTTCAGTATCATGGAAATTGTCAAGCGACATGTTCGTCATCCCATCTGCATTCTTTAGTAGAATATTGNTCCAGATTTGATCATTCTTCTACGATTCATCGCAGTCAACTGGGCTACAAACTGATATATACGCGTATTTTATACATATCCGTTTCAGTATCATGGAAATTGTCAAGCGACATGTTCGTCATCCCATCTGCATTCTTTAGTAGAATATTGAAACCTCAGACTGTGCACTTCACGACATGCTGTTGCCCAATACTATGAGAGGTCTGATTTGCTGAATGTCGGAAAGCATTAATAAGGGTTTGTTGTTTAGTTTGCAAGATGAACCGAATAGCCTTTGTTTCGAGAATATGCACCTGTACTCCAGATCTCTTCAGTAACCAAAATACTAGCATCTAATATATATACTGCAGGCCATGTATTATGTGAAATATTTCCCCTGAAGCGATAATGAAGCAGTCATGACCCCTAGTGAAGCATTGCCAAACTCTGTTTATTTTCGACGATTTGGCATGCGAGATGTATGCTTGTACTTAATAATACTTCAGCATGGGATGGCATGAGAATGTGGACTATGTGTACTCGAGTCAAACATATTCGCTAATGCCAAAAAAGTTACATTGCAATAATGTGAATTTACTCTTTTTTTTCGCATGGACAATAAAATCTTGCACCATGTGTACGATGACAATGTCAATAAAGACATTATGTTCGCAGAGTTCAAGGATATATATTATTTGTGCTGTAACAAAGAGTGTGGCATATTGGTGATCGATAAGGATTCGCCGGTACATAAGGGAAGTTACATGAATGGCTTCGATCAGTTTATAGCAAGATGCCGACCATGAGTCACAACACCATTCCTAAGTCCAGACATGGTCTACACTCCGATGACAATAGGAATGAATTGACGAAATGTCGCCTCACCATCCTTCGCAGGCGTCTGTCGCTTCGTGGACAAAAGATCGAGAGCATGAAAAACAAGTGGTTGAAGAAATGGTAGCCGTAGACCAGCTAATAGGGGGCGCGGAGGCTTGAATGATATACCTGAGAAAAATGTAGAATGCACAGAGATGGGAAGAATTGAAGACTCTTCAAAATCTATGAACGACCAAACTGGCTGCGAAAACTAATTTGGTGTGGCATAGAAAAATATGCTGGATTCATGAATCGACCAACTGAAGAGGATCAAAAATTAATTTTCCTCAATTCGAGAGTGAATATGTATATATTTATATATACACTTGTGTGTGTGTATGTTTATTGCATTCTATGAATTATAGTGAAGCGAACCGAAACAACGACATGAGCTGCAGTGAGCCATCGAAGCTGTTCGCATGAAATGTCTACTGCTGAAAAGTAACAGAATAGCTCTAGAGAATCGAAGAGAAGAAGCTTACAAGCCGATCGCAAGCGACCTCGATGAACTTGGTCTACAATCACAGATATATAACGCGAAATCAAGGTGAAAAGACCGACTCCATTATGTAAACGGAAAATAAGTCTGTAGCCTACCGAATCGGAAGGGAGCATCACAAGCGACGAAGACGATTTGACCCTCATCAATTTGTTATGTGCGCAAGAATGGAAACAAATACGAGAGCGCGTACCCTAGGTAGGCGCCCTGGTTGGCCACTACATCACTTCCTACTCAGATTGGAACAGCGACAAGATACACGGCTTAGGAGACTGCGACAAAAAATTGTTTCTCGGTTTTTTCCGAGAAACAATTTTTCGTCGCCAGGAAGTTTGATGTAGATTGGCAATCGCAGTGTGAAAATCTCGCAAGGGCTGTGCGAACTTTTGTTTTGTAGGCATCCGGATACTACACCGAATAGGATTTGTTCAAATACCATCGTCTTCTCAGTCCAGTCATGCTCATTATGCGAACGATAACCCCACAACATGATTGAGTGAAGAGTGGGTGAAGAGTGAAGAGATTTGGGCGGCTCTTAACATCGAACTCTTGAGAGCCGATGAGGGTGAAGTCAGGTGAGAATGGAGCAGCGCTGGAATGAGAGGGCAAGGGAAGCAGGAGATTCCCGAGAAAACACGCCGACCAACGTCATCATCCGGCATGATTCCCACTTGCGAAAACTCGGAGTGAACTGGCTGAGGATTAAATCTGGTTTGTCTTGGTGGGAGGCGAGCAGTCTAACTGCTCAGCCACCATGGCCCCTCCGCGAAATGATGATTTAAGGTCACGACATGAGAAATTTGGCATTAACGCAGGACTGTTAATTAATTGGCTGAAGACTTTGGAAGAGGTCTGCTGCAGAAGATCGACACCAAACAAAAGATAGACTATGTATTTTGGGACGTTCCGAATGAACTCGTCTATAGACTACTACTGGTCACTTCGCAGTCTACAAGCAACTGGTAGCACACAAATGAGATTATATCCATCATTGTAAAACTCGTCGAAGATGGCTACGTCTTGCGATGACGAAATATGCCGTTTCTGGGGAATTGCACAGGTTGGCCAGAGAGAATCATCCTCCGAGAAAGTACGTCATGAAACATGTGGACAATACTTTCCAATCCTACCTGAAAAAAATGCAAAACTTTTCTGGTACGAATAATGTCCATCACTACATTTTAAATGTAATACACATTTTCAAAGTACACCTGGGCCAGACCGCTTAATTCGAAGTATGCAGACGATGTCACGGACGTCATGGCATTTGTTTTGCGCGAAGAACATGTACCGAAAATTTATCTCACCAGCGATGGTAAATAATATTCAAAAGCAACTTTCCATTGACTTATGAAAAGAGACAGTATAAATCACTATTCCACGTACTCTGGAATCAAGGCCTAGATCGTAGAGCATTTTCACCTGATTCTAAAAGTCTAACTGTGGAGACATTCCATTATGAATGGAAACTTCTTGTGATTTATTGGAGAAGGGTCAGTCGTCTGCTGGTCGTGGTGCTGGGGGGACATCTGGAAATGTTAGCTTTTAAAATAAGTTTTAATACATACTTAAAAAATATATCTTTTTATAATTTTTTATAAAAACATTTCATCAATTAATTTTTATAATTATTTTACATACTTTTGTTATTGTTGGGGTTTTCAAGGTTAAAGGTTACAAGGTCAAGGTCACCTGGTTCTAAAATGGCGGCTAACATGGCTGACAGAACAAATATGGCTGATGGAAAGGTCTTATTGCGCACCCTGGACTCTGTGTATCGATTTGTCATACCCTATGGCATATAAAACCAATATGGCCACCAGTGCTATGCACTCGAAAATGATACCCCTTAATCCTTATGATGGATCGAAAAGTGCCTTTCGGGGATGGTTTTTGCAAATGGTGTGTCGGTGTTTTTTTTAGGGAAAACGGGAAATTTCCAGGGAAAATGGGAAATTTCGAGAGAGCAAGGGAAATTCCAAGGATGCGGTGGTCTGCTTAAGTTCTGGACACCCGTAACATTGCATTTAACTTCCCTTAATCATTCTACTTACACTGCACAGATTTGACCATTGCCCCAATTTGTATCAATAAAATAAACATGACTTGCCTTCCCGCAATTATTACACGATGTACCATATATCAAGAATAATGATAAATGGTTCATAAATGCTGGTCAAATAGTTTCTAAAAGGTGGGATCATCCAAGTAGATGATTACAAGATGTGCGGAACCCCAGGGCATTATGAACTTCTATTTCGCAAGGAGCGCAGCGAGTTTACAGAATTCGAACTGCTGAAATAAAATATGTTGCCCTAACTTACGCATTCACTTTACCACCATAACGATCCCTACACAGTTGCTTATAAGGACGAAGATCACGAAAAAATCGACCTTCTCACAGACCTCTTCAACTAATTAGCAGTGAATAGCAGTGAAGGTTTGACGAAGATAGATGACAATAACATCGACTACGTTTTCTGGGACGACTCGAATGAACTGGTCGATTCGCAAAGGGTTAACAAATACTCAAACACCAACGAGATAATTTCCATCAGCGAAGAACTTATTGAATGAAGCTACATACAATGAGTCGCTTGTGAATCGGCAATGAACTGCACGCATTCACGAGATGCAACTACCACTGCCACAAGGTCGTGATATGTGGGATGAACGACATATTTCATGCCGATCTCGTGGAGATTGACGTCGTCCGTGGCTTTCCCCAGAATCCTTGTCGACCCGCGCACACCATCTAGCGGAGCAGGTAGGAACCATCTGTACCAAACACCAGCCACCCCCAGCTCGACCAGAGGCCACGAGCTCAAGTCTTGCTACGTGAGTCAGTACAAAAACTATCACTTCTACAGGCCGTAACTATCACCCAGCATAATGAAACGGCCTAACAGTAAATGGGTAATTACCGCCATTAATTACTGTGCTGCCACTAATAATTGTGAAAAGTTTCTTACATAAACATCAGAACAGTACATGTGCAAAGTGCCGACCACGTGGTCAATGTGATCCAGAGAATCCCGCAACATTTTGCAAATAAATTTAGTGGATTGTGTAACACTTATTAAATGAATATTCCAGCTGCGAGTGACATTTAATAAGTGCATTTCATAATTAATTAAAATTATTTTTTGAGTCTGGCAGTGGGACAGCCAAACCCAAACTGAGCCACAGTAAAATGTTCATAAAATTTATGTAATTTAAAGAATATTTAAAATGAAACTTTAATTAATGCATTGTCATTTTTTCAGCGTGTAAGAGGGTTCTGCACGTGTATTTGCTTTTCAGGTGACGAAAAGAATTTTGAAACATATTGAAAATTACATTAAAATTATTGTAATACAATTTTAATTACTTTTCTTTACGTAAATGTCCACAGCAGTGGACACAATGCAAATTTGAATGTATTAAACAGTGTTATAAGTAACATTTCATTAATTTCCATTTATTGCATAGAAAGTTCGGTTTTGGCAGGTGGTGGACAACTATTATGGTCCCCGCCTCGCAAACCCCTCCTCAGTTTGGCAAGAGCGGGCATCAGGGCCAGTCGCGTCACGCGGCTAGGTGGTAAAGCAGCTTTTGCGCTCCAATCACTACATATCAATAAACTTTTATTCACCGGAACCTTTTATTATATCTTCGTGCACCTCTGAGTTCACCTCACTTCCGGAGCAGTCTCACGCCCCTCTGGCATAATTTCTATTTTTTTTTTTTTTCAGCATCCACCAACGCTTTGTGCAAGTCAGCTTAGGCCAGTGCGGGGCCTCGTGCTGAATGCCCGCTTCACTTTTTATTATTTACCACCCTATTTGGATTTCATCAATACAACTCGTACTTTAAAGCCAATTTCTGTGTATTTTATTCCCTCTTCAAGGGGAGCTTAAGGGCGATGGCCCTTATAACCGTCAACTACCTACCACATTACCTATGTCTGTAAGTCAGTGTGTATTTTATGTATTGAAGTGTTTCATGTCTGCGAATTATAATGGTGTGCTGGGGAGCCACAATACCCCAGTCCAAGAGTGCATATATGTTTCATCGTCTACTTAGCCGACGTCAGTCATCACGCGCGACCTCGTTAAGACACGGGGTGAAGTGTCCTTTCACCCCAAGCTTTTCGACCGCGGCCCACCTCAAGAGTCTCATGCTAACCCGAGCGAATTCCCTTAACTTGTTATCTGACACCCTCCGGACATTAACTTCATCTGCCAGACCGTGTGACCATCCCGAAACATGTCAAGATGATACCACATGCTCGAATCAACAAGGGCTAAAAATATATGTTGACCGTCATTAATGCATACNTGCTGGGGAGCCACAATACCCCAGTCCAAGAGCAAATTCACCTCGGCCAGGGCTACCAAGTCGAAGAATGCACGCGATGTCACCGATGCAATGACAGCTGTATTGCGCGAAAGATGCATCCCGACTAATCGTCAAACCAACCGGGGAGACAAATTTTACAATATGAAGTTCAAGGCCCTTATGAAGCAGCATACCATAAACTATTATTCCACATAAAAAAATCTCAATGCATCTATCGTCGAGAGGTTTTAAAGGACTCTGAAGGTTAATATGTAGAGGCATTTCGCTGTGTGCGGCAACTACCAGTGATTGGATATACACCCAAAACTCGTACTCGAATATAACTCTACAGTACACATGACTATACCCACGAAGCCCGAATATGTGAAAGACAACTCCTTGCCGAGAAATGGTTCACGGCGTATTGGAGCGCTGAACAATTTCGTGTGCGATATATACACTGAAGAGCCAAAAAATAACTGGTATAGGCGTGTTTATGCAAATAACAGAGGTATGGAACAAATCAAAATAACGCGATGTGGTCGGCAGATAGATCGGTTACTGCTGCTACAATGGCAGGTTATCAAGATTTAAGTGAGTTTGAAGGTGGTGTTACAGTCGGCGCACGAGAAATGGGACATGGCATCTCCGAGGTAGCTATAAAATTTGGATTTTCGCGTACGACTATTTCGCGAGTGTACCGTGAATATCGGGAATCCAGTAAAATATCTAATCTTCGACATTGCTGCGGCCGGAAAAAGATCGTGAAAAACGGGACAAATGACTACTGACGAGAATCATTAAATATGAAAGACGTGCAACTCTTTCTCAAATTGGCGCAGATTAGATCTGTGGACTGCCCTTCAGGATTCATGATGTGAATTGCCTCCTGCATGCATTCAGACATTAGTCGAGCTCATGCCACGTCGTCTTGTGACACTTCTGAGGGCAGGTGGCGGGGGGAGCTACACGATATAAGCAGGTGTACCAGTTTTATTGGCTCTTCAGTGTACAATGCAATGCTCCGAGGACATACTTTCTCGAGGATTTGAAGAATGTTTCCATCCATGGTGGTTTTTACGCTGAGGAGATCCAGCCTCCAATGTTTCCAGCTGTGTAATTGGTCGAGAAGTTGCCGAAATGGTGTAATGGGTGGTCGTATGTCAAGAAGTGGGTTTTCCCAGCGTGCTACAATTTCTGGGTCGCCGATGCTGACATAGAGCAGTGAACATTGAAGATTGCAATTAATATACCTGTGTATATGCTTTTTTTTTAATTTAATTTACTTTTGCTGTGCATTATAGAATATAATCAGTTTTTAAACATATGTTGTGTTTTATTTATTTTTAAATGCATTAAAAGTTAAATTTACCTGCTTTTCTGTAAAAAATAAAAATAAAAAATGTTGTATGTTGAAAATAAAATGTAAGTTAAATATGTCAATTTACACACTTTTTGGGTATCAACTTCGTCACCTTTCGGCACAGTTCGATAGTGGGCAGTGAAATCAAGAAATTAACACCCTCTAGGTGTTGAAAATAGAATCCATTATGGGAAGTGCTGACATAACCACCTAAACCTTAAAAACATAAACGAATATGTCTGCCACTGGTGGATATTTCAGCAGCTCGCCTGGAGGCGAAATATATAAATAATGCACTGTCATCACCTTTGCTTTAAAATTGTGATCGAAGATGGCATGCCGAGAATAGGCGAGAGGAAAAACTCCAACAATATAAACAAATGGCAAACGAAAAAACCGAGATGACTGGATACGACTGAATGGACAGGGAGGGGTTGTGATGGGCAAGTCATACGATAGCATTAACGTAGGCTCTGGGAGAGTCAGATAGTGTTGAAGAGGGGGTGGGTTGGGAGTGTGTTGTGAGGTTACGTGCTTTGAAGTGGGTCGGTTGGGGTTGGGTTTGGGGAGGATAGGTGAGGGGTAAATGTTTAGAAAACATGATTTATTGGCGAGTGTCAGTCATCTGCAGGACGTGTGCTGAAAGAAATGTAAGTTTTTAAAAATTAATTTTTAGCAATTTTTATAAATTTTTAAATAAATTTTATATAATTTGTATATATATTTTTAGGATTATTTGAGTATTTTTAAAACTTTTTCGGAATTTAATAAAACATTGAATTTTCAAAGTTATGGTCACTGGGTTAAGGTCAAATGTCAAGGCCAAGGACACCGACATCCCACAGGGCGGACCAGATTTCCGCCGGCCGACCAGAATGTCAGAGCATGAGCAGGTCGATGCTCCATTGCCCCTCGCCCTTGGCAAAATATTCCCAAAATCATTCTAATAGTGACATTTATCAAAAGTTGATTCCAGAAGTGCTCATGTTACTGTGAATCACCTATGGTAAATGCAAAGAAATGGTCGAATCACCATTGTCGCTTCTAGCAGACAGCCAGAGTGGTGATAAAAAGGCGTTTTCCAACTACTGGGCAAAGGAAAATACATAGTTAGTATTGTTTCATGGGGTTTCGTTGGATTTATTTATACATGTATCTTATGTAAATAGGAGAAATATTAAATAGAAGTAACTTTTTAATAATAAACACAGAGTAGCAGTATGTGTTTAATTTACTGCAAAAATGGCAGCATAATTTATCATTGTGTGTGTTTGGGGAATTCAGTTGAAGTTGTTTACACGAAATTTATTTTGTCAAAAATTATACGTCATAACAAAAATATTATATTCAGAGAGCTGTGGGGAGGGGGTTGGGGGTTGTTCTCTGAACCACAGAATTGATCATGTTGTACACAAAACCAATTTGGCCTTTTGTATTATATATTGACTGAAAAAAATAAGCATCCTTTGATAACAGTTTTCTGAAAATGTCTCCCTACAGAAAGGAAATGCGCGTATTAATGATGCCCAAAGTAGTATTACAAGGAAATCAGCCCTCAATTTTAATAAATTTTAATTTGTAAAATATTTTATATATGAACTTCCTGGTTTTACTTTTAGTGACTGGTATAAACAATAGATTTTTGGGCGAATCAGCTGCCCTTAAAAACAATTTCACTTTGATTAACTACAGATAACATCTGAAATCTTGTTTTATTAACATACGGACTTCACCTACTGGGAAGCGCAATTATTTTCATATTTTATCACCAAAATGTAACAAACTGATTACTGATCAGAATGCGCTTAATAGCGCTTAATAGAGATTCAGTCATATGTATATATATCAGTCATATGTATATGACTAAATACTGCGTACACAAGCGAGTCTTAAGCATTGTGCAGAATTGTTGGTTTTCTTATGTTATAGAGAGGCAGTACTACAGGGGATGTATTCTGTGGTAATTAGAAAGTACAGGAGTTGCTAGCATTGTGGTGAGAGGTGTATGTTAAACAGGATCTTGCGATTCCCAGCTAGCAGGAAGGGTGGCCCAGCCTGTTTAGAGAGAGAACGTTATTAAGGTATAGTCAAAGTGGCAGTAAAGTTACAACAGCTTATTCATTGTGTTTCATTCCTTTACCAAGAAAACTCTTTACATTACCTACAGGCTTAATCTGCTCTTCGTGGTTCACAGGCAACGACTATGAAAATCATTATATTGTCACCCTATGAGTGGTAAGGGGTCATAAACTCTCCCAGACTGACGAATGAAATAAAGTCACTAGGGCGGAAAACATTTATACATATGAGGTTACCTGCAGAGCGATTCGGCGATTTGCAGAGAGAGGATTTTTACAATTATTCGTGTTAGGGACGAAAAATAAAATAAAATTTCTACAGAATCCTACTAGTTATTTAATTTACCCTTCTCATGCCATCCATCGCCCCTGCTTTTTAAAAGTAAGAATTCAATTTCTAACATAAAACTATAGTTTTAAACAGCCTCTACTAGAACAAACAAATTAAAATATTACAAGTTCCTATCAACAAAAAAAAACATATTATTAAAACAAAATTTAAAAAATGCAAATAAGTCTTTGCATTAGAAGAAAAACGAATTTTATTATTACTTAAGTAGTATGTTTCGAAGAGAGAGTTGGCTCATTTTTTTAACCTACACAATTGCTCTATTTTTACATAAAATTACCTTTTTTACTAACATTTTTATGAAAACTTCTCAATTTTTCAACAACAATTAATATTTGTCATCAAAATCATAATTATTTCAACAAAAATAAACAAAATGCAAGAAAATTCTTGCTAATTTTTCATCCCATTTCAGTAAAAATTAATTAAAAATTAATTAAAAATATTTCCAGAAAATAAAACTGGCACTAAAACTTACACAAGAATTCAAATTTTTCCAAAAATCATTTAACTACCCTTCAAAAATGTGAGCCAGCACTTTTTTACTAAAATTTCATCTAGAATAATATTTTCTTAAATATTATGTACAAAAAATCTAGATTACAATGGATAAAAAATACTAGAAAAAATTACCAAAATGTAAAGAAATCAAATATTTAAAATTATTTCGTGAATATAAAAAAGCAAAGAATAAACTCTAATATCAATGTAGAATTTATGAAAATGAACACAAAAGACAATAGCGAAATAAAAAAATATAATTACTATGCACAATAAGTGGGACAAAATTGCATAAAACTGGCACAAGAATAATTTATATAAATATTAATCGAATAAATAATAATTATGGGATTCTCACAAGTGGCATGCTACTCGCGAGAAAATTTAAAGTTTTTCAAAGCAAAAATTTATAGAATGGCTTACATTACAGAATTGACCAAAAGTAATTAGAATTGAAATTACACTTTGTATATTTGACCCATCTGGTAGACAGGGTTTAGGTTATTTATTAAAATTTTAAGATGTTATTCAATAGGCCCATAAAAATAAATGAAAAACATATTAAATTGTAAATGAATAAATATTAAACCAAAGAAAATTCTATATTATGCATAGATGACCATTTTTAACATCCTTTAAAACTTCGTAATAAAGATAATAACATATTTCATTCATAATTTTAAAATCTTTATTTTTAGTGCATTTAACATGTCTATGAGGTAAAGTAAGTTTAAAACTATTATCTAAAACATAAGCATTTTTTTTCATAAATGTATATATAATTTGAAAAAAATATATTTTTTATTCTTTACTTATATCTCTCTCATGTAGTTTTATATATTCAATGGAGTTATTCAACTTTTTGAGAATAAGCGTAAAATTTTATAGTTAAAAAGTTTAAAATGTTTGATGAAGAAAAAGAGATAAATGGTTTTTATAAACATAAAAATTTAAAAGATAAACATATTAATAAATTTGAAACATGTTTAAATCAGCAAGTACATGAGAAAAATTTAGAAGAAATAGTTGTGATGATAGTGGTAAATAATTCTAAATCTTACCTTGCAAAACATCAACAAACAAGATCACATATTCATAATATTAAAGAATATACAACTAAAACATGTAGACATTGCTAAGAAGCTAAAGATATTAATTTATTTTTATCATATCCAGTTACAAGATATAAACATTATTATATTTGTAGAATGTGTATGAATAAATATATGATAAATACATATTATAAAAAAGCACAACAAAAAAAATATTATACCAACCGAATCTGCCTAATGCAGTGAAAAAATTAATGACAATAAAAATCTCAAAGATTTTTTTTAGGTCGCGAAACGTGACCTCCAAAATATTGATGATTTAGAAATTTCTTGACCTGGCGATGTGTCAGGTCTAACTAGCTATTAATAAACTTGCTATTTTTAATAAATATAGGAAGCAAAATGACTCCATCACAACTGAGTGAAATAGAAGTGGGAGAATTGAAATAAAAAAATTGAAAATTTTAATATAAAATATTTACACAAGTTCAAAAAGAATGATTTAAAAAATAAATTAAAAACATATTAATAAAGTTAGTGGAATGGAAATTGCGATAAAAATTGAACAAAAACGAATAAATATTAATTTCAATGAATTGAACATTAAACAATTATATACAATTGTTAATCTTTAAATATTGAAAAAGATATCAATTAAATTTGAAAGATCTAATTAATGCTATAAATCAAATAAATAGTCAACAACCTTTTAATGATTTACCTTTTGCTAATGCTGCCTTTAAGAACAGATTGCATACATATAATGTAGAAAACAATACTTATTATTGGAGCCTAATCATTTCAGTGATTCATCAAAATCTAAGGTATTTTAAATAATAAATGATTTTATGAAAGAGCACAATGTAATAAAGGCTAATATAAAAAATGTGCTAATAATCGCATTTTAAATAATAATCAAGACAAGAGTGTGCATTTCAATCAGTCAACTATCCAATATCAAATAAATATATATTATGAAATTTTATAAAAAAGCACAAATATAATTACTATTAAAAATGTCTGAGTTTAAAAGAATAGAATCTGGTTAGACTATCTATAACCAATAACTAATGTTATTGGTTTACAACTATCTATTATTAAATAAAATACATTAAAAGCTTCATTATGTATAGAATTAAAAACTAAAATAAGAGAAAAAAAAATTGTAATAATGTAAAAATTTATAATAATAAATGCTTTTAATATTCTTTAAAATAAGCGTTGAATGCATAACAGATAATTTTGAGAGAGTTTCTAAATATAATAACATTTGTTAAGAAAATGATAAAATGTCAGAAAATTTCGAAATCAAATGAAAATAACAAATATACCCTAATTTNAGATAGTATTTATAATGGAGAAAAATTTGCTACTTAAAGATGTTAGATAATATATTTGAAATCTATGATAAAAAAAAATAACTGATTAAGAAAAAGAATAAGAATTTAACAATGAAACTATATGTAAAATTTGCTAAGAAAAATCAGTAAGTATACCTAAAAATCTGGAAAGGTATATTTTAGATTTAAATAGTAAAATAGAATTATATTCCGTACTTAATGCAGAATAAATATTAAATACAAAACAAAATGTTTTATCAAAAGATTATAAAAAGAAATTAAAATGAATATGCAAAAAGTTAAAGATCATGATAACTTAAATGTAGAATTTCGAGGTGCTTGTCATTCATATCGAAAAAGAAATGATCAAAATTCAACCATTTTACCAATATGTATTTATTTATGCATAATTTATCAGGTTGTGATGCACATTTATTTAATAAAGAATTCGGAAAAGATAATGAAGATATATATTCCTTTTAGTAAGAAAGTTAAAAAAAATTTTAGGATTAAGATCTTTAGTCACATTCCAAGTTATGAGTTCAAGTATAGTTCAGTAATGTAAAGATTTTTAAAAAATAAAAATTTAGAGAAACAGCAAAATATTATGAAAATGAGCAATCCAACTTAATAATAAAAAATGTGTTTATACATATGAATATATAGATTCTAAAGGAATAATTAAAGAAACAGAATTAACATTAAAATACGAATTGTATTCAAAATTAAGTAAAACACAGAAATGATGAAGATTATGCTCGTAGAAAAAACTTGTAAGAAAATTTTATATAAAAAATGTACAATAATATACACAAATATATGACAAAATTGATGCATTAATTTTATCTCATATGTTTTTTAATTTTGGAGATATTTGTTTAAAGTGTACAACTTATATCCGTTTTTGGTGTTATACATGTAAAGGTTGAGTGCACTGCTCCATAGACGCTCTGCAACCTCGCTGCAACCTTCCCTTCATTTGTCAATGTTGTTGTCACATGCTTATCTTGTGACTTTTTGTTTCTTTACTATGTTGAATGTACGTGTAATTTAAGTATTTTACACAGAATAAAATTGCGTTCAACAATCCTACATATTAAATTACAGGATGTCAACTAGTAAGGAGATGACCCAACTTTATGTTCTAGTTCTGAAGCAAGCTGAGATTGACTTTGGGATATTGTGTATATCTACTAATAAGGAGGTATGGGTATTTATTACCGGAAGAATACAGAGACCTGCAGCTTCACTCTAAATTATCAGGTAATAAACCTATACAAAATGCAACAGCTGTAATAAAAAATGTAAATGGGTATAGAACATGGGCTATAAAGATTGACGATGATATTAAGACAGTATATTTAGATGAAGAGGACAATATCCGTTTCCAAAAATTTCCATTAGAAGAATATATTCCCGTACCGGGCACTCAAATTCATGATCATCTACAACTAGAATTAGAAGATTGAATTAAGCGATTGGAGCTTCAGTTGAAATCAAATTCAACTCAAGACGAATCAAAATTACATCACACTGAAAAGAAATTCATTTTAGATAAATTTGAAAAAAGACAATACGATCCTACAGAATGGTTACGTAAATTTGAAGACGAATGCAATCGATTTCATGTAAGTTCAGACAGACTAAGAATCCAGGCTTTATGTTTGTTTGTCACGGGCTTGGCAAAATACTGGTTTGAAACTAATCTGATAAATATAGGTCTAACCGCTTCCTGGGAGGTTTGGAAGAGTTATTTCCGTAATGTGTTTGTTGATAAAGGCTGGTCGATTGTTAGGAAAGCTTTCAACTACAAATATTTGGGAGGGTCCTTAATCTATTACGCACATACCAAAGAGAAACTACGCTTGTAAATGGAACCTAAATGAACTGAATTATCTTTTGTCAACCAGATATTGTTTGTTTACCAAGTGAAGCTCAAGAAGAACTTGATAGGGAAGAGATAACTACTCTTGATGGTCTGTATACTGGGCTCCGAAAATTGGAAGACGCTTTTGCCAGAAGGAAAAGGGAAAGACCGCTAAGTCCGAAATCTATAAAAAAAATCTCTTTATAATAAAAATGAAGCTCTACGGAAGGAGTGTTCATTTTGTGCTGCCCTTGGTTTTCCAAGTCGTTTCTAACCAGTAGCTGAATGTTGCAACATGAATTCTGTTTCCAAAACACTACGATCAATAATGAGAGAACATTCTACAAATCTAAATGATATGGAAATATTAAAAGTCGATTTTGATAGAAAGAATTTAAACTGAGTAACCGGGGGAAATTATATCCGCTGATAAAATTAAACACAGTTGTTAATGACAATTTAAAAACCAAAGTTGTTTATGATAGCGGCTTAAATGTGACACTAATTAATCAACGAATTGCTGATTTGTTTAAATAGAAATTAATATAACAAAAGGGGGAACTAAAAACAATCAGCGGACTTGATTTCACTAAAGCCCGGGCTACAATTATGCTTCGTATTGGAAATATTACAGACTACATAACTAACTATGATGTAAAGAGTGATAATTTCTCCTATAATCTCTTGCTAGGTAGGTATCGATGCTATTGAGAAATTTAATTTGATTCAAAANAAAGAGTGATAATTTCTCCTATAATCTCTTGCTAGGTAGGTATCGATGCTATTGAGAAATTTAATTTGATTCAAAAGGTGAATCTAAGAATTTTTCAACACATAAATAGCGAGAACGTAATAGATCTACAGGAAGACCGATAAAAAATTATCAGATGCAGATTCCAGAAGATTATGAAGATTTGGATAGAGATATTGAAGTAAATTTTATTGAAAATTTGAATACAGACTAATTTGAAGCTGACTTACAACATTTTGAGAATGATGAGAAAAAAACCCAAGATTTTACAAATAATTGAAAAATATAGGCATTTGTTTGCAAAGGATAAATTTGATATAGGCAAAGTGCGATCACAAGACGCTGAGATAAAACTTCTTAGGGACGAATACGTCACCTCTTTCCCATACAAATGTTCAATCCCTGACGATACAGTAATCAGAACTCAGATTAAGAAATTACTACAATCCGGGATCATCGAAGAATAAGATTCTACATTTGCGTCTCCTGTAACGTTAGCGTACTATAGAGACGAAGGAAGAAAATCACTCCTATGCATCGACTTACGAAAATTAAACAAGTTGGTAGTTCCACAATGTTTTCCTTTCCCTAAAATTAAAGATGTGATCGACAATGTTGTAAATTGTGAATAGTATACAGTAGTAGGTATTACTTCTGCCTTTGGTGAATCACACTTAAAGTACAAGATCAAAAAAAAAAAATATTTTATCACTAAGTATGGAAAGTCCTTTTAAAGTTCTTCCCTATGATTTAAAGAACGCTCCAGCCACATTCCAGAGGATATTGTCAAATATAATCCGAAAAAATAATTTCGATGAGTTCGCCATCAATTACATCGATGATACCTTGATTTTCTCCCGAACCTGGGAGGACCATCTCAATCATATTATAAAATTTTCACACGTTGTCCACTCTGAAGGCTTTAAATTAAAACTAGTTAAATGTTTGTTGGCAGCCAAATCAATCAAGTACCTTGGACACACTATTTCGAAGAACACAGTTTCTTCAGCACAAGGAAAATTAGTCTATATCCAAAATCTTCAAAGACATTCTGATAAGAGTGGTGTGCGGAGTATTCTGGGTTCTATAAACTTCTACTTGAGATATATAGAAAACAGTACGCAGGAACTAGAACCACTACATCAACTACTGCGGAAAGATGTCAAATTTTAATGGTCTGATGACTGTGAACAGACCATCAAGATGATTAAGGATTATTTATGCTCTAAACCGATCCTGGCTATCTACGATATTAAAAATCCCGTCTTCATAGAGACAGATGCCAGCTACATATGTATCGGCGCAAAACTCAAACAACCCCAAGAAAACGGAATACTACATCATGTTGCCTATTTCTCTCGCAAGCTTTCAAATAGAGAAAATCGGTTAGACATTTTAAATCTTGAATGCAAGGCTATCAAGGATGCAATTAAGTTTTGGCAGTACTACTTAATTGGACGTCACTTTACAGTCTGCAGTGATCACAAACCGTTAGAGAATTTAAATACAAAAGCCAGAACTGATAAAATCCTTGGAGACTTAATTCTTTATTTATCTCAGTTTGATTTTAATATTATATATAAAAAGGGAAAAGAAAGCATTCTGACTGATCTCATTTCAGGAATTCCAGTCCTTGAATTCTTCCAGAATAAAGATGCGATCCAAGTTTTAAATTTAATAGATATATCCAATATAATAAAAGATCAAAGAGATCATCTTTCTTAGTTGAAAGCCGCTAGACAGAAGGGTATAAAGAAGGGGTCATACTCAAGAAATTAAGAAAAAAATTAAGAATTTTTGTTTTTCCCACGTTAGGAAATGAAATAATTGACATTGTTCATAATCATTATGATCGCATCGGTCCAGTAGAGATGATTGCAACCATCAGACCACATTATAACTTGGAAGGTCTGGATAAAGCTATACATAACTTTAATAAAAACTGTAAGATTTGTATTGAAAACAAAGTTCGTCGTAGTCGTGCTATCGGTCTACTCTCACAACTAGGCCCTGCTACAGATCTTTCTAAAATAATGTCACTCGATAGTGACGGAGGCTTTGCTGGAAACCGATCCACCAAACGATACATGCATATCCTGGTGGATCATTTCACCAGATATGCATGAATCTCCACTAAAAAGGGTCAGAACGCCCAAGATTTGATATATTTGATTAATCCAATCGCCCAACTAAATACTATCTCAATCCTAATAGCAGATCAATATACGGGCATCATTTCTACTTACTTCAAGAACTATTTAGAAAAAAACAGGAATACAAATCGTCTTTACATGCATTGATCATCCCGAATGAAACTGGCCTAGGGAGCGATTACACCAAATATTAGTAAATTCACTCCGGTGTAAAATTAATAACGATTACCATAAAGCCTGGCCAACCCTGGTACAGGAGTGTGTCAACGAGTACAATGATACCATTCATAGCTCCTCACACTTTGCACCCTCATACTTACTACTGGGAAAGAAGTCCACGATATCGCCCCTTCAAGAAGACAACCAAACATCTCTTGAAGAAGACCGCAAAATAGATCTCCGGATTTCTATGAAAAGCTTTCAAATAAATAAGAAACGTGTAGATAAGAATCGATGACAGCACACCTTCAAAGTTGGCGATTTAATCTATATCGAAAATGGAAATAGGCTGAATCGTAATAAGTTAGATCTAGTTTTGATCGGACCCTGTCCAATCATCAAGCACATCTCGCCGACATTATATGAAGTTGCTTGTGGAAAGAAAAAGAATATTTCCAATTTTTTCCATTCCGGAAAACTGCTTCCTTGTTCCCTGCGGCAACCGACTTCAAGGGGGGAAGTATAAAGGTTGACTACACTGCTCCATAGACGCTCTGCAAACTCGCTGCAACCTTCCCTTCATTTGTCAATGTTGTTATCTTGTGACTTCTTTGTTTCTTTACTATGTTGCATATACATGTAATTTAATTATTTTATATAGAATAAAATCACGTTGAACAATCTCACATACAGCTCCTGGATTATCTTTGGATTCAATGTTAAAATTAACTAAAATATAATTATATTTATTAAATGTTTAAGAAATGATTAAATTTTTAGAAAAAGGAATAAGAGATGCAATTTCAACGTGACATAAAAGATACATTAAAGCCAATAATAAATATTTAAAAGATTATGATAAAAATAAAGAATCAAATTGTTTAATATATCTAGATGAAAATAATTTAAATAGGTGGGAAAAATATCACACTATTTACCATATAGTACATTTGAATGGAGAAGAATATATTCGGAAGTTGATTTAGAATATCCTTAAGAATTACATAATTTATATGAAGATTCACCTTTAGCTTCAGAAACAAGGAAAAAATTAATTACAATTTTAGAAAACATGGAAAAATATGTCTAACATTGTTGAACTTTAAAGTGATATTTATTAAATGTTAAGAAAACAAAATATTTATAAAAATTTAAAAATTAATATTTTTAATAGGTTTAATAATGTATTAATCTTAATACACAAATGTGAACAAAAGCAGCAAATGATTAAAAAAATTCCTTTTATTAACTTAATAAAAATTATGTTTATGAAATACTATGGAAAATTTAAGAAAAAGGCTTTATTTAAAACTAGTTAATAATTGTATTAAAAATTTGTACAAAAACCAAATTATAAACACAAATAAAAGTTTTTTTTAAAACTTAGCAGATGTTCATATGAATAAAATTAAAGTACTATTTATTAAACCAATTTATATTACAAAATAAATAAAGGAAATAGCTAAAGAATTAGTGTATAATTGTTATTATAATATTATGAAAATAAATATATAAAGTAAATTTAGAATTGTGTTCCCGAGAGACAGATTCATTAATATATAATATAAAAAATTATGATTTTTATTTATAAATGAAAGAAATAATAAATTAATTTGATATTAGTGGTTATCCAAAAGATAATGTATATACAATATACCACAAATTCATAAAAAAATTGTAGGCTGTATGAAACATGAAAATAATTGAAAAATAATGACATAATTTTGCAGGATTAAGATCAAAAATATATACAATTAAATTTGTTAATAAAGAAATTATTAAAAATTGAAAGGAGTTAAACAATAAGTAGTTAAAAATGAAATTACATTCGAAGATTATAAAAATTGTATTTCGAAGAGTGGAAAATATTAAGAAAATTAAATTAATAAGTTCTTATAAACACGAAATCTATATAGTTCAAAGAAATAAAATTGCATTAACCCATAAAGCTGATAAAATACAATTTTATAAAATAAAATTAATACTATACTATATGGCAGTATTTCCCAAAGTATAGGTCGCGACCCACTAGTGTGTCGAATACTAATTTGGTGGGCTCCGAAAAATATAATTTCATACATAAACATACGTGTGAGTTATAAATGTTATAATATAGAACCTACACACATGCAATGCAACTGTCAATCAGACGTAAAATACTACGCAGAGTACGCAGTGAATGCGACCCCTGCCGCGGCGGTCACCACTCGCGGCCAAAATTATTTTTAAACTAAATTAGTAATATAACACATTGTGTAATGCTGTTTGATCAGGTATCTTTATCATTAAAATTGCGTCTTTAATACTTCAACTATATAAACACTTTTATTAATTCTTTTACCCTTCACTTCCTTACACTACGTAAGAAATACACGTGAACATAATGGAACAGTGAAACTGTATGTTTCTTGCATAAGGCATTAAACTTTGGCATTTTTTTTATGGGGCGCATTCCATAAAACTTTGCGAATCACTGCTATATGGATATAACAAAATTTTAATTATCGATTTTTTATTAAAACTATATTTCATAAATTTTCCCGGGTATCCCATCAGATACCCGAAACTACTTTAATTTTTTCAGGGTTTGTGACTATAGGCACTAAAATTCCATAATGAATATAATTAAAAAAATTTTTTTTTATAATTCTGGCAGGCCCGATTTTGGGTCCCAGCTTAATTTATTTAATTAAAATTTTTAATAAAATTGTATTTAACAACTTGAGAATATTAATAGTGGCGAAACACCCCCCTTTGAAAGAAAAACTAAATTTTTTTTAATTATTAACTGTTCCTAATTTGGGAAAAACATGAAACCCTTCCATTTTGGCTGGGTTAATGGGTACATTGTCTAAAATTAAATATTTATGATAAAAAAAAAAATTCATTAATTTTGATTTTACTACATAATACAATTTTAAAAAAATATTTGGAAAAAAATTTTACCGATGGTTTTACATCCGCTAGAATTCCAATTAAATATCTTTCCTTTCTAAAATAATTTTTATTTTGCCACCATCTAAATCTATTAAATAATAATTTTATCTCTAATTTCTAAAAAAATACGATTCAATTGGTAATTATTAATTTTATAAAAACCAATGAGTTAGACTGTTCATAAACAAGATAATCATGAAAAACCAAACTTTTTTTTTGGCTTGAAACAAGCATTAATATTAGTTTCTGTATGACTTTATTCATCATATTTTATAAACATTCCATATGGTAAATAACAATGAATATTAATATTATCAAATGTGATAAAATAAGGTAACTTATTAAAAAATAATTTTTATTTATTATATTTTTTCAAATCTAAGTATATCTGATAATCGATCATCTAATTTTACATCAAATTTACTATTTATGTGAATTTTATTTCTTATATTATTTACATCTGAAACAATATTATCTATTTTAAATGGCTCATATAAATGTATAGTTTTTTCTATTTATTCAATATCGTATTGGCCTTTTGGAATAATTTCTTTCATTTGTATCAACAACTGTGATAACATAATAATTTATATTTGGTGTAAGTTATGATTTGCGAAGTCTATTTAAAGCAATATAATATTCACCGCTAAGAATATCATAATGAAGTTTTCTCTTAAATTTAGAACTATTACTCGTTAATTTGAAAATTTTATTCACTATATATATATATATATATATAAATATATATATATATATATATATATAATTAATTAAGAAATGAAGAAATTTTATTGGCGAATTAGTATTTTTATAAATGAAGGAAAAAATTGTGATTTATTACTACATATTGTTACAAATATAATTGTCAGAACTAGTAATTGTGGTAAAACTAATTTTATCATTAATTGTATATATAAAACAGGTAGGTTAAATTATAATAAATTATAAAGAATTAAAATCAAGAAAAGTATGCTCCGCTAATAAACAATTATCTAATTTTATAAAAAAAAAGCGGCATTTTTTTTTATAATCTCGATGATATGATTACTTTAAACGAATGTGAAAATAATTATTAGTGTTATTTGAAGACATTATAATAGCTAATCAAGAAACTATTCGTGAATATTTCACTAGAGGAAGACATAAAAATATTGACTGTGTTTGTTTAACTCAAACTGTTTCGAGAGTTGTAAAACAATTAGTAATAGATGCTAAAAATTTGCTGTGTGTTTCTAAACAAGATAAAACTAATTTAAAACATATTTATAGTGATTTTTTTGTTAAAGATATGTCTTATGAAAAATTTTAAGTAATGTGTTCAAAATATTGCTATAGATATGAATAGAAATAATACTTATGATAAGTTTAGAAACAAGATTAAAGGTGTTATAATTGTTTGAATAGATGTGGCTTAAAATTTAAAAACAGTTGAAGTAGCGATACCGGGTATTCACGAATAAATGATAATAAACACCAGAGTGGGTAAATATGTTCAAATGGAGGAAATTTAATTAATAAACCAATAGTCTAAAGTCCTTAGTTAACCTGCTAATGGCAGTGGCAATGAGCAGGGGCGGGTATGCAACCATGTGTACTTGGCATTGTATATAGCCTTTGCGCAGGTCTGCATGCCTGACAACCCCGTTCAGTACCGCACGGTCGCAGTCTCGGAGGTGCTACGTATCTACAGTCCCTGCAGGACATGTTTCCGGAATACTTAGAGGAAGTTCCTTTAGATGATCGTGATGCGACGTGGTTTCAGCAGGAAGGGGCCCTGCCTCATTTCGCCATTGCGGTTCGCCAGCACCTGTGCATGTACTTCCCGAACCGATGGATAGATAAGTGACGCCTCATAGCATGGCCACCATGCTTACCTGTCATCATACCACCTGACTTCTGGCTCTGGGTCCACATCAAATCGTTGGTGTGTGCCACACCACTTGACACGAGGGATGAGCTCATTATGCCGGAAACCTTTCCACATGTGAGTCGCAACATGCTTCAGCGTTGCACTGTCTGTGTGGCCGACGGTGGCAGACAGTTTAAACACATACTTGAACAGAGACATCGAACATAAACTCTGTCCCCATGCCTTCAGCCCGGTATGCGATATGTACAGGGAAGTAGCCCGTGCATTCCCCCTCCCCAAGGAATAGACGCTAATCATAAGAAACATTTCCCCCCAAGTTTAAAATCAGTACATAGGAAATGTAGGCAGCAGGAAGAAATATCCATATGATTACTCCACGTGCGGCGATTTTTCCAGCACCCATTGTCGGCATATAAAACCTTTTATTCGCATAAATAATGCACATATAATAAGTTTGGAACGGAAAAAAATTAAACTGTGGAGAGACGCTAGCGTAAAGGCACACCCATCACAAGTACCAAATCACAAAATAACTCTTGCCTTCGGCAAACAAAATTTCATTATTTTCATACATTCGCCTGCGCTCGTTCTATTAAGTGATATATCCGGTCCGCGGTAAAACACTACCCCCCACCCCTTCCCTACATTTCCAACTCCATCATCTTCCAGAGTCACAAACACACTGCTACGTGACGTTAGCCCAATTAATTGTGACATGCGAACATCTGTATGTATATGTGTGTTGCCTCTACGCCAGCAGTTGTAAATAGTATTCACTCTTTATGAATTAAGCAAACTAAATCATAGGTTTTTTTTAGATGCTTGTCTCCACCATGCAGATTTTTACCCATATAATGTGCATGTATATTAATATTCCCATATTAAATGCATGTATATTTGTATTGCCATATAATATGCATATAGGCATATAAAATATACATTGTTGACGGTATCTGCGGTTTCTAGGTGGTGCGAACAGAGTATAAGTGTTTTATCAGGGTGCTGCCAAGTTTTTTTTAATGTATATAAAACATACGTATTTTCTCTCTAAATTAAACTGGTAAAATCTTGCAATGGATGACCACTCCTCCTTCCTGAGTGATAAGTAGACTGATACTCGGCCGACAAATTCCTAAAACCTAGATATCTTCCACTGGAAATATAGTGGTTTGAACTGCGTTTGAGACAGCTGACTCGATAAAATTAAAATTTGCTGACACCATCAATCACATTTCCCACATGTGCGAAAATCTATATGCGACCCCCGCCGGGAATCGAACGTTGCTCGCATTGATAGGAATTGTGCGCTCTGGTAGCTGTGCAACTGCTGTCGAGCTGATGGTATGGAGTATTGAGCGTGTCTGGTCCTGTGTCGGTGCGAAATAATCATTATAGAAAGGTTGCCATCAACGCGTTACGTGGTTTTTCTGGGATGGTTATTATTGTAGCGTTCACAGAACTATTTGCAAATATTTATGAATCGGGAAGATGACTTGCAATTATTTCTGCTGCCTTTTTAATGGAATAAATCATTTGTTTATCTCTGGTTAGGGGCCGAGGTGAGATGATGAGAACTTTTATTGGCATAAGCATTGGCTCGTTTTCACCCAAGGGTGCAAAGAGCCTAAGGCATTATTATCAAATATGAGGATGTGTCTGAAAGTAATCGTCATGGTTCATAACATATTTGATGCAAATTTAAAATCATATATTCATGTTCTGATCATGACCTCTGTTATACCAGACAGTAAGGTATTAATATTAGATTTTTATTTAAACATTCAAAGTGATGTTTTTCAGTTGTGCTCGGTATAAACGGCGGTGGTATTACAACGATTATTTCCAAATATATATATATCGGGGTCATGGGAGGCTATTTTTGCATGACACGGTCCCCGTCGATACTGCTGCTAATCAATAAAGAAGCGACACCGCAATGGGCTCTGAGAATATTCCGTAAATAAAACAGCTTATAGTGAGTCATATCTGATTGATTTTTCCTCAGTTTCTTCATCGTATATGAGATTTCGTTCCCTATTGAAGCGTTGCTGAGTTCCACCATTCAAGGAATGCATTTTTTAAAGGAAGTAATTGCATCGATGTTATGCCCGGTAAAATAGCTGGAGTATTTAAATTAAAAATAAAGTATTCTCACAAAAAAATAACTTTTGTGTTTTACAGCATTGTTATGACAGAGAAATTGGCTGAACCTAGCAGGTGTGATCTTGAGTGGCAGTAAGGTTGAAATGAGGCGTGGATGGGGCTGTAACGAATTGATGTGGGGGGAGTCAGTCTGGTCTATCTAGTGTAAAGCAAAGCTAAGTCTATTAAATTTCATGTCCATCTGATTTTATAGTTATAGGTTGTGTGTAAACGTGTGTGTGTGAGAGAGAGAGTGCGGGCGATCGACTACAAAGCTATTTAACTTTTAGAATAAATGTGGCCAAGGAGAAAATTTTATCGTTTCGAAGCTTGATGGAAATCTGCCAGAGTGGGGAATTAATGATGTCTGGTCCTGTGTATTCATTGCAGCACCAGGTAGGGTTTAATGTCTCCTCGACCACGTGGTAATAAAAGATGGAACCGTCGGTACACATGATAAGTATCAGAGGAAGGAATCGAACATGGCCTACGTTAAGGAACCATCCAAGCGTATCCCTGGAGTGATTTCGGAAAACCACGAAAAAACTCAAATCGGGATATCTGAGCCGAGAATTGAATCTGGGGCCTCCCGAATGGATATACGGTGTTTATCACGGCAGCATTACCTTACGTTTCATAGCAGCAGGAGCGTCACCCCTCCATATCTGGGTCGTCTACATGTGTTAGCATTTCGCCTGACAAACATTTATGTGGATGTCATTCCTGGTCGCTCTACCATCGAATTCTGCTACTGGGTAGTTGGACATCTAAGCGGGTAAACGGAAAAATGTGACATGATGTGCTGGAAATTATCAAACTTTCCTGGAATGCAAGAGTAGATCTAGCAGTTTTTAAGCCATTGCGGGTCTGGGATATGGGCAAATTGAAGAAAAAAGTGACATATTTTTATACATGCACAAATTCCCTCAAAGTGGACTCTATAGAAAAGCATTCACCCGTTTTGGTGTTTTTTAAAAACTGATTTTACACTTGAGGGGTTTTCGTAAGTGTTAAGTAAAAGGATGACGAGTTCTGCTGGTGTTGCATCAAGGTCAATTTCTGGCGACGACCTGTACGTTATGCGTCACTGGCAATGTGGTGATGACAATAAGTTTTTAGCTGCTGAAACATATTTTTTCCTCCCGTTCTTCGAATTTAACACTGATGACTTCTTTCCTTGTGATTAATAATGTATCTGACAATGACTGGATATGACAAAGCACGCGTGGTGGATAGAAAAACCATATAATTTTTGAACTTATTCGTGTTTTAAGGTATGCAAAACTGTGTGGATAAAGTAGGATTGGGATCATGTAATTTTTCCTTAGCACATTTATAGCGCACGTATGCTGTATAATGCATGGGTAGGGATGTGAAAATTAATGGTGAACAATCATGTTGAAGTTTCCTAGCAACCATAATGACGAACGGGAATGGGTTCGAGCTTGCAATGTGTTGAAAATTGCTCCTAGCAAACACTTTAAATATTATTATTGGTAAGCTGAATATGGTGATTAAATATAATGTTATAAAGAAGGCGTCGATTAATAAGTAGTTGTATAATGTATGTTCGAACACAGGATCGTGACAGGGACACAGGGACACCTCATGCTCTTGCATTCCACCACCATGGTGGCCATTTTGGCAGCAAGTGCACCATCATTTTGTTTTTAATATTATAGCAAACGCCATTTTGTTTCTTAAAAAAATTGTTGCAATAAATGTTTTAATTTTTTTAAATTTTTTTTTGTGACCTTAGGGTTATGGTGGACATATTGGATGGTGCCTACACCCCCTCCTTCTAACGAGCCCTCCTCCCTCCGTCGAGCCCCCTCTCTTCTTCGAGCTCCCTCTAGCCATTAAATCGTCCAAAGGGAAAATATTATGTCACAATCATACCACAGAAGCCATATTTGTATTTTATGGCTCCCTGTGAAGAACCCCCACTTGTCATTAAATCGTCCGAGGCTATGAGTGGTGTTATTTAACAAGTTTATATAATTATTCATATGAAATTGTTATTAAATACCTTCTCTGCATATTCCACCGTGAGATCTATATTTTCTCAGGCGTACATGATGTATATTGAAGCACAGTTGTTAAATATATGCGCTGGCTGGTACATGTGTATAATGTGTACAGTATCTCTGGTTTGTTATTCATATTCCATCGTGCGATCTACATTTTCTCAGGCGTACATGATGGATATTGAAGCACAGTTGTGTATAATATGTTTTGGTTGGTGCATGTGTATAACGTGTACAGTATCTCTGGTTTATTATTCATATTCCACCGTGAGATCTATATTTTCTCAGGTGTGCATAATAATAATAATATGTTCTGGTTTCCTTTACATGTTTCTCACTACTTTATCGAATATGGCTGGTATTCAGATTACACTGAACTCAACATGTACTAAATAGCTATTTAAAAAAAAAGGGGTTTTTAATACAAAAAATTAAAACAGGTCTGAGGTTGATATATACGTCTTTATTAAACACAATACATATACATTTTTTATTTCGTAGTAAGCAATGCATTATATGCCACAGTAAACACATGTGTGTCCTGTTTATGAAACAATATGATTTTCCAAAACAAATACATGATATTCCTCTTCATTAAACCCCATACAAATACATCACATTTCACAGTAAGCAGTCTGATTTTACAATACAAATACCTTAAATTCCGTAGTATATATAATAAAACAATTTTAAAACATGCACAATGTCGGATGGTATGTGTTTGCGGGAAGAAGTACAAACAATCAATTAACTTCCGCAATAAAATTGGTAGTAAATATGTCGATTTATTACAATAATTTTTAATATCTACCATACACTATACTGCCCCTGGCTAACCTAACCAAATATTAATCATACGGAAGTAACTATTAAACATTGTAGATATAATAAACTTGACACAGAATTAATAAAATTTATCTTAATAAATGAATGAAACTAAATAATGTTACTCAAATGAAACATCACTCCAATATGAGTAATTTTATACCAACACATTTATTAAAAACCTATTGTCATTAACTTTACCAGTAAAAAATTCAATTAAAAAATAAGTTATTATCAACCACGCACACTATAGTAAATACACCGAATTAATACAAACGCATCATTAACTTCCAAAATAAAAATGTCCATCAGTATAACATAATTTATACGAAAGTACTAATAGGAGTAAACACNACAATGTCGGATGGTATGTGTTTGCGGGAAGAAGTACAAACAATCAATTAACTTCCGCAATAAAATTGGTAGTAAACATGTCGATTTATTACAATAATTTTTAATATCTACCATACACTATACTGCCCCTGGCTAACCTAACCAAATATTAATCATACGGAAGTAACTATTAAACATTGTAGATATAATAAACTTGACACAGAATTAATAAAATTGATCTTAATAAATGAATGAAACTAAATAATGTTACTCAAATGAAACATCACTCCAATATGAGTAATTTTATACCAACACATTTATTAAAAACCTATTGTCATTAACTTTACCAGTAAAAAATTCAATTAAAAAAGAAGTTATTATCAACCACGCACACTATAGTAAATACACCGAATTAATACAAACACATCATTAACTTCCAAAATAAAAATGTCCATCAGTATAACATAATTTATACGAAAGTACTAATAGGAGTAAACACNGCATCATTAACTTCCAAAATAAAAATGTCCATCAGTATAACATAATTTATACGAAAGTACTAATAGGAGTAAACACCTACACAGTCTGAAATACTAGGGTTAAAATAAATACATTTTTAACGAACATCGTCGTGCGTTACTCCGTCCTTCCTTTGCACATTCATTATATTGGAGACTTAGTGCAGGAGCCGGACTAGATGCACATATATCGCAGTCTTCGGTTGCACTGTATTTACAAAAACTTGTACGCCTTGCTGCTGATATTTACATGTGTCTCTGCTGGGTGACGATAGAATTTTGTCTGTGGGAAACAACATTAACGGCAACAGGGACAGCTGAGTAACATCCGGTAGGTAAGTACCCTTGTAGAGGCGTCCCTCGCTTCTTAAACAAATGTAAGTTGCGAAATCCATAATACTGCCAGCCGAGGTACCGGCTTCATTTATCAAGTTGGGAAATGCATGATTTAAATCATTTGTCGACGAGCAACTCACATCTGCAGTCGTAGCACAAGCATCACAGGATGAGGCCCCTTTCGTAGTGGTGATAGTAGACACTTCATCCATGTGAACAGCTAATTTCTTGTCTTTGACACATGAGTCGAAGAATCCAACCAGCCTCTCCGTAGTTGATGTAAGAGTTAATAGCGCAGCCGATTCTAGTGACACCAAGGAAGTGATCCAATCCATTAATGACATAACGTCTGATGAACACATAACAGCCACAGACCCACGAAGAAGAGAAAGTATGCTGCTGATGTCCTCCCTTACGGCTATCGGAGCTTTGTGAATATATGATGGCAGCAAATCGAGACACTCCCAAGGACCGATACGGAAAATGTCACATGTAGGTGAAATAATGCGAAAAAACGCTTTAAGAACATCGTTCGATACTTTAAATGCGACTTTCTTAGATGTCTTCAAAGGCTAAGTTGAACGTGAGTGTTTAGAAGCAGGAGACACCAGCAGTGTCTCAATATTAAAGATATCTTCGTTGGTAGACATAGTCTGAACATGAGAAATACTATAACAAGCTATTATCGGCAACGTGTAGATCAAGCCCGTATGAGCACTCAGCAAACCCAAACACGTACGAATAGCGATGCTACTACTTCATCCCACGAACATATACTGAATAATCGTCAATGGGAGTAGCTTTTACATGCGCCTATGAGCTTCAAAATGCCCTAATGCTAGCAGCCACGTGAACAAATGTAATAGTCGTCGTTGTTCAGCCATTTAAAACTCACTCTTTTAAAGCACTTATAGCCCCTTCAAACAGATAAATGGTGAGTTTCCAAAAAATCACTAGCTGTTATGTGGCTGTAAAAAAATAGTTAGTTTCTATCATAGCAGGTAGTCTAGTTATTAGAGCGTCGTTCAACAATCATTTACCCAAAGAAACTTCTTTAAAAACACATTATTTCCCCATACAAAAAGACACAAAGTTAACTGCATGTCGTTAAATACTTATTAGGTCCAGCCGCACCAACACAGGTGTTCAAAGCGCCAGATCGCAATACGGTCTATTTTACATTCCCCAAAAAATTTTTTACAAAGTATTATACATATAAATAATGGAGATTAAAAGATTTGCTTAGCAGTATAATGGAGGTTGTCACACAGCAAACTAGGATTCCAGTATGTATTAGTAGCATTGACAAAGAGGAAACCGACACATTTAAATCGCACCAAGGAGAATTATTACCGGGAACAGTTCGGGATATTATATGTGGTCCATCCAATTCAGGAAAGACATGCGATCTTGTCGGTCATTTAGAGGAACAAAACCATATCAAGTTCGAGTACCTTTACTTATATTCGAAATCTCTACACCAGCCAAAGTATTTACATCCAGCATGAATACTGCAAGCTGTTGCAGGACTGCGCTATTTCCCCTTTAGTGAAAATTAATCGGTTATACAGCCAGATGAGGCATTACCAAACACTGTGTTTATTTTCGACGATGTTGTGTGCGAAAAACAAACAAATATCCAACAATATTTCAGTATGAGATGGCATATGGGAGTGGATGTTATTTATCTGTGCCAAACATATTCGTGTATGCCTAAACAACTTCTACATTATAATGCTAATTTTCTAGTCCTATTTCGTATGGACGACCTGAATTTACATCACATATACTTGGACCATGTTAATAGTGATATGCAATTTGTCAGATTTAAATAACTGTGTTCCCTTTTCCTGAGTGTGGTGTATGGTTTCCTAGTAAAAGCAAAAGCATTTCCAATTGATAAAGGGTGGTACCGCAGAGCTTTTCACTAGTTTATTATAGGCCATCAGTGATGTATGAGCTACTTGGTATCCAAGTTTGGGCATAGCAGCTTGAAACCTGTGCCAGAAAGCTGCATAATTTCAACCAACGATGGGAATTGTAGGTTCGGCAGGAAATAAGGCAAGAACCGGGGCATTGCCAGGCACGGAGCAGATGCCATGAACATATCCTTTGTGCGCAGCATTACATCAGAGGTGTTGCGTCCGGTGGCAGCACTTCAAACCAGTATCGAGATGCATCTATGCACATTAGTGGCAGGCATGACTCGAATCAATTCTGTAGAGACAGCGCTGAATGGTATGGGAGAGCGAATAGCTAGCAAAATACACACAAGTATGTCGCTTGAATTACACACATTGTCCAACGATGTTAAGAAACGGTCTGCATTAGGCGGGAAGTTCGCTACGGTGGAAAACAGACTTTACGATACTAATATATTAACCACGAAGATAGATGAATGTATCAGAACATTAATTAAAAATGTATACCACAACACAACCATTACTAGTGGAGATGCACTCGAAGCAGTTGATGGTAGGCTGTCCGGCAACACGAATGTACTGTGTACCAAAATGGAGGCTCAACTTCACAAAATATCCGAAGATGTGCTGATACTTACTACATTAGGAGGTAGTATATCGGCCGTGGAGAAGAAAATCGACAATATGGGAGTGCAGATCTGGGTCAGGGTGCTAGTAGGCCTCACAGTGCTGCTAGACAATAACCTTAAGTCCGAGAGCAACCAAGATACAAAAAAAAATGGAATTGAACCTAGTAGCTATTGACGGTTGCATGTTCGCCATCACAAATGTACTGTCTAACAAGCTGGACTCACAGCTTCGAAAATTAGCTGATGAAGTACAGAAAATCGATGTTATAGTCAGCTAGGTGTCAGCTATGGAGAAACAAATTACAGATGTGGGCGAGCAAGTGGGCAGACTCGCTGCTAAGCTCGCCAGCCACATTAATGACAAGACTGTGCTGGATACAATAAACAATAAGTTATAATCGAACCTCAATGCCATCAGTATGTTGTCCATTATGGTGACGAAACATTTTCAGACTTTAACAAATAACATGCAAAGCATAGTGGCGAGTAAACTGCCTGCAGTGGAAGCACAACTTACATATCTAGGTGATCGAATAGATAATAGATCACTTACAACTCTTGCATCAACATTAAAATATAATTTGCGCATAGTGAACGAGATTGCGTGCAAGCTGACTGCTATGAGTGTCAAACTCACTTCAGTTCAAACAGCGCTCTAACAAACTGTGGGTAAGAGTTTTGCAAATCTCTCCACGAAATTTGACGAACAATTAAATACACTCGGCAAAAGTATGGCTATGCTACATACACAGCAGGAGAGTGTAGCAGGCTTGGAGCCCAAACTTAGCATGATATTTGAGGCGATCACTAATAAACAATTTAAAAGAATACTTGAAGAACTCGACAGTCGTAACCGTAGTTTGATTAGCAGTGTGCCAGACATTGAATAACAGATACGACACAGAATTATCCATTATTTAAATGATACTCGTACAGGCGATGACAAATGGCAGCATTGCGCACACATAAGCACAAAAATACTCAAACAACTCACTACTTTCGAAGATAAAAGTCAACGCAATTGCATGCAGAGCAATTGTTTAATATAAAGTACACACATTACACTTATAATGTTAGTATTTAGTCTGCGGTCGTCGAAGACTTGAGTCGCATTATTGCGAGTGTTCGCACCAAGTATTTGCCGACTAAGCGGGCGCATATGGAATGTGATGCGGTACTGGAACAAGCATTTCAGCCAATCACATCCCGACTGGATGCGCTAAATAAACATCCTATTCCCCCTGACAAGAAGACTGATCTGGACACAGAATTAAAGTCAATTCAAGACGAATTTTCGTTGGGAGAATTAACACCTAAAAAAGGGTCAGTTCTCACTTGGCCACTGTTCGTAATTATCTAACATCTTATATAAGCCTGTTTATTGTAGGGATTTATGGCGTGCACAAAAGGAATAAAAAATGGTATTTAGGTAATAAACAGGTATTTTTCCTACCCAATGATTATGTACAGATCGATAATGAACTTATTCAAGCTTCTCCAGGTCTCTACCAACTATTGTTTAAGCTCAGACCAGGAGAATTCTCCCGAGATGCTCTCAATCAATGTAAAAAAAATTCTTTATATCACCAATGCGTATTTAACCGATAACAATATAAATGCCAACACATATAAAGATGAATCGCATCCGAAATTTGACATTGTGTCAGAGCAGTTTCAGGACGTTGGCTTAGCTAGTGGCTTGGGACTGACCACAAAACTTGATAACATCAGCCAGCTCGAGTTTGTTTACTGGGACAATTCACATGCCAATGAGATTGTGAATACTGTGTAAGAGTTACGTGAAGCTGGTTACATATACTGAAATAATGTCTCGTGCAGCGATCGTGGCTGAAATACACAAACCATCGTGGAAAAATTACATTATAATACGTGTACAGCTGTTTGGACTTCGCGACCTGTATCAGGCTGATCTTGTGGAAATGATCCCTTATGCTTCTGTGAATAAAGGCTTTTTTACTTGTTAACAGTTATAGACTGTTACAGTAAATTCGCATGGGCTGTTCCCGTCAGACGGAAGACAGGAATAGATGTTCCCGAGGCTATGAAGTCGATGGTAAATGATAAGGGTTCACCAAAAAATATTCAGACAGACTTAGGCAAGGAATTCTACAATAAACCATTCCATACACTCATGCAAAAGAAAAATATTAAAATTATAATACATTTATTGATAAAAAAACATCTAGAGTTGAACAGTTTAACATAATGCTCAAAAATCATACGTGTCGTGAATTTTCGGCGCAAGAAAGTTATACCTGGCAGGATATTCTGCCTCTTCTGATTGGTAATTAAATTAATAGTATACACAGTATAATTCATAGGCATCCAGGAGATGTAAAATACAATTTGTTGCTATCAACATTGTTTAAACATACAAAGGTTCTAGTTTCTAGAAAACAAAAAGCAATATTGGCCAGTATGTGCACATTTCACGTCTTAAAAATATTTTCCCTATGAGTTACTTGCCGAATTGGAGTGTAGAAGTTTTTTGTGTTGCAAAGATTTGCCATTATAAACCATGTAAATATAAAATTGAAGATTTAAATGGCAAGTAGATAAAAAGTACTTTTTTACAAGAAGGAAATCATGGTATCTAAATTTCCAAGCACTTATTTGGCCGAGAAAGTTATACATTCCAAAAATGATAGAGCATTTGTCAAATGGTATGGGTTCCATCAGCGATTCAATAGCTAAGCTCTAAAAGCAAACCTTTGTAAAAGTTAATTTTGTTCACATTGTTTGCGGCACAGCTGCGCCTCACAGGCGGAAAGGCCTCACATGACAACTCAAAACAAACCCTTAATCTTCTCGAACATTATGTCATATGCGATGTCCGCAGGCGGAAAGAGCCGCGCGAGGCCCCATCAAAACAAGTCTTAATTTGTTCGTGCATTATGTAATTTGCGTCTCCCCAGTCGTTTGCGGTGCAGTGTCCACAGGCAGAAGGGCGGTGCGAGCCAACTCAAAACAAATTGGTGCACACCGCCGCATGCAGACACGCAGGGCCCAGGGTGGTCGTGTCGAAGAGCGATCTAAAATGGACAAAGATGGCAACTGGCTCATGGTTGCTAGGAAATAGAGGTGGGAGAGTCTGACCCGGCTGGCGCCAAGACCATTGGGGAAGCATGGAATGGTGGAGGGTGGGGAAGAGGGTCTGCTCTCGGCCGATGCACCCACCAGACAAAGTCTCTCGCACCGACTGGCCCTAGTTCGAAGCCATTCACAGACATTATTAAGCACTTACACAAATCAATGCAACAGTAAGTGCCATGCTATGCTCTGTGGAAATAAGAATGCAAAGAAAGGAGCCGGTCTCATTAAGTAATTATTAAATAAACTTTCATTTGAGCGGCACATACCAGGCTACAAATTTTGCGGGCCTGGCATGTGTCTAGCTCGTAGACTTCAACATGGTGACATACCAATAAATAATCTAGACACGGCCCGTAAGGCTCATGATATTTCGTACATCGAGAGCAATAACTTTTGAATGATAGGCACCCAGCTGACACTATTCTTGCGAATACAGCCAAAGCAATATGCAGTTCAGCCAACTCTAAGCTCGGCATATGATTAGCAGCATGGACTGTTGGTAAAATAATGAACACTAAAATTAAGAGAGGAATGGGTAGTAGATTCAGGCGAACAACTAAGAAGAAGAAGAGCAGTCGTAAGCGCGGAGGAATACTCCCGTTTCTGCTGCCTGCGATAGGGCTTTTAGGATCGTTGATAGTTGGTGCTAGTGTTATAGCTCGAGCCACGAATAGTGCTAAAGATGGAAATAAGCGATAAGCAGAACAATTACAGCATAATAAATTTATGGAAACCCTTGCCAGCACAAAAAAACCCAGGAAAAGGGCTATTCTTGCTCTTGTATCGTGGTGGTGGCACAAAATGTGTATGTTGGCGAAAGAGAAAGTCCTAAGTGAATTGACTAACTACCCATTAACAAATGTAAATTTGTGTAAATTTTCACGATAGTTAAATATACATAAGTTCCCGGGCATGTTCACGATTGACACACTTCCACAACGACCGAAAAAATCAAAATGAGGAATAGTAAATTTAGATACGAGTTCGGGGCCTGGGACACACTGGACGGCCTATAGAAAGGCTGGGAACCCAGTTAAATATTAAGACAGCTACAGCAACTTCAAGGCCCCGCCCGAATTTAAAAAATATTTTAACTGTGCTAGAATATATTACAACCATTTTGACAGAACCGCGATCGCGGGACTTGAAGTGCATCCACTTATGTTTACATTTCCTTTTTACTTAAAACCAACACAATACTAGTAAGGTGGCAGTCATGTCGATCACCTTGATTGTGACAGGTAACACCTCGGAATTACGTTCAGTACATTTTCCACTGGTAAGCCTGGCAGGCGCGTGGTATATTGCTGTGATAGATTTTCAACCATATTTTTCAGTACCAAACATCTATGAACATAATTGTATGATTCGATATGTAAAGGTATACGGCAAAAGAAGTGAGGTATGCATACCTACTGGCTCGTACGAGATAGAAGATATTGGTAAATATATTAAACACGAGCTGGAACTGGATGTGACTTTAGTGTGGCCTGGAAATTCTAATACTCTGCACAGCGAGATGCATTGTACGGCACAGGTAGACTTTACGCTAAACGATGGTCACGCCACCATGCTGGGATTTGAAAATGCAAAATATGAGACAAATAAAACCCATGTATCTACTCTGCCTGGTAAATATTTTTCCCATGAACATTATAAGAATAAAATGTAACTAAGTTAGTGGCTGGTATCTCAATGGTAAACCAAGCCAGACATTACATTAATTTTCTGCAAACGTCCTGCCGGAAATTTAATTCATGAGCGTCCCAACAACACCCATATATGTGCCAGTCGCAATAGAGAACCTACAAGAAGTAATTGTTTCCATAGTAGGCCAAGAAAGTCATTTGATTAATTTTCGAGGCGAGGAAATAACAGTGCGTTTGCATTTGTGGAAATATGGCGCTGAAAATTAAGCATATGAAAGCAATAAAAGGAACTTATAGCATCACACCTTAAATCAGTACAAGGCAAACACGCAGTCCACTAACATCTGAAAAGGTTTGTTTCCTTACATTATTAGGTTTAATCGTAAAGAGTAAATATGGACGTCGAAATCTTAAACATAAGCGAGCCGTTCGGTTTCGAAGAGGCAATCATCAAGGTGGAAATCCACACTTATTCGCCTTACCTGTCAGGTGTGTACATAACCTCGTCCGAGGTGCGGATTCCCGTACAAAACCAAAATATTTTCACAGCATCATGTAATTCGTATTTGTGTTTCCGAGGAACACTAATGAGGGCAGGTAATGTACTACCGACAACAACTAAAATTGTTATAAACTGTATAGTTCACACGATTAATAGAATATCCTATGAATTAAAGGGGTGTGAAGTAGATGACACTCTTGATGTTGGAATCCCAGCAAACATAACGAATTACCTTTCACTATCGCATAATCAACTACCGGCCTCCAAAATGGCTGGCTGGGGAATCGAAGATGACTTTAAGGCTCGTGTCTATGCCAGCAGTAAATTTGACGTGTGTATTCCCCTCGCTATGCTGTTAGGGTTCGCAGAAGACAATTGGCACATGATTATTAATTCCAATCAGGAGAAATTTATGCAAAATGCCAACCCTCAAACAAATGCACTCCAGGACACAGATGCAGAAGCAGCTACACTTTCACTGCGTTCTATTGACTAATTACTGCCACACATACAAGTGAACATGTCGGAATGCGTAAAATTTTTGAAATTTGCAGAAAAGGGTAGGAATATAGGTATGGTGTTTCGTACTTGGAGTTTAGAAATGTATCCTAGCGTACCGAGCGCTGTAAGCGTAAATTGGAACGTGAAAACTGGCTTTACAAGTGAGAAACAAAGATATATAATTATAGTGTCTCAGTCAGGTAAACAGAACATAATTAATAAGGACTGTTCGGCATTCGACCACTTAAATATTAAGAATGTTAAGGTTTATTTAAACTCTGAGGCATATATGTATGATGATTTAAATATCGCTTTCATGAACTGTGTGTATATGGTACCATACCAAATGTACGCAGGCTACCAGAGTTCGTACTATGGTCAAACGCAAGCCCCCACTCTCGAACCACACAAGTTCATGAACACTGCACCCCTACTAGTGTTTGGCGTTAGCAAACAAACCGACCTCTTAAAACCCGGTGTTGTAGACTGTAGGATTGAATTAACTCGGAGAATCCGCCCTTCACCCAGGCCTATGCCTTAATACTTCACGATAGACTGTTCATGTATAATGTGCATGACAGAGTAGTTAAAATACTAATGTTGATTACAACTATAGTACATTCTCTCTACAACGGGCATAATGTATACAAACATTCAGGGATGCGTCTCGCAGAAAGGTTTTATTATTAAGCGTATTTGCATAGCATACAATGACGGACTCATAGAGATATATATATTCAGACCGCCGTGTCCATGGTGTGTGCTGGACGTGATAAGCAAAGTAACGAACATGTGGTTGGAAAAATGATACCACGGCCTCAATTGGTGTAGGGGCGATTTGGAATACGAGAAACCATGCAATGTACTTGTCACTGCGCTAAGTAAGAATGGTACAGTCGTTGTGGCTGGGCCGGAGCATAAGCGGCATTTAAGCATTTATTGTAGCGATAAAATAAAAATCTGCGATATACACACCTAGTGTGTATGCCCGTCGTTTAGAAGGTTGAGAGAGAAATATATGGTAATGCTAGAACACAAATGTGACAAATGTATGCGTAACCTTGTATGCTCTTGTCTTAATGCATTGTTGATTAAGTCATGGTATCTGTCGTACTATTTCAAAGGTAAAAAAAATGCCACTGACCATTATAAATACCTCATCTATCGAGGCAGAGAACTTAAGTACTGATCCGCAGCTCATCATAGAACGTCTAATCGCCAAGCTGAATGGGACTGTCCCATATAGACCGCTGTCAGAGCTAGTTATCAGCAAGGTAAACACAGCATCAGATTTTCGTCGTACAAAGGAAGCATACAGTAAATGTAAAACATGTATGTTAGACGATGAGATATGTATCCAACTGCCTACATACTATACCCAACTCATATGAGATGACGACATGGTCAGGCTTAATGTTGCAACAGTAAGATTCAGCTACAGCGACATAAAGTCGAGGGACAATTGGAGGTCAATGCATGTCGTACAATTTTCGTAATGGCTGACATAGTTTATTATGTGTGTAATATGTACATCAACCCATTATTTACATATGATGGCGATGTTACTGTAGATGTTATGTGTACATTTCAAACCGCCCGGCCAACTGTCGCAGGTAGAATCTTGTAATGACCTTGAACACTAGGCATGCTGTATCAATGATAATAGTTTTCTCTCAGTACTGTGTAGTGTAATGAAATATGCAGTATATTACCTAAGACCAGAAATGAAGCTGCCTTGCTCACTCAGTACTATGTTAACGCAGGCATGCGAAGAGCACATACGTCAGGTGTGGTTTACTCGTGCAATTACATATGAACTTTGCAATGCCAACACTGGTAGTGTAATTATGCGCTGGACATAGTGCTGTGCCGGCGACCGTCATACAACCTACATGAACAGAGGTAAAACTATGTGTAATACAGTGCTTTCGCGTTTAATGTATGAGGCGTACCTGCCTGCAATATAAGAAGAGAAACATGTACAGCTGCAGTAGTGATTCGTTGAGAAGAGAACTAACATAATGTTTAACATACGTGGCTGTGTGGCATTTCTACCATAAGGTGTGAACATGTACACGAAATACTTTATCGGATACAGAAGAGTTGTATTTAAACAAGAGCTGGGACACGAGCAAGTACAAATATGTTACTCTGAACATCATTTTTGGGGTAAGCACGACACTTGTGATCATTTCTATTATGAAATTCTACCCTGCTACTGGTCCGACCAGTGTGCCATCTACAATCTTCGGCCCAAGAGCAAGCTACCTGAAAATGGGCGTATTCTCTCAGTATGTACCGAATGTGAAGACATTACAGAACTATGCGATGAGAACAAGATGGTGAAATTGACTTTGCGAGAAGTTGATACTGGATCAACTTACAGCTGGATCGAAGAATGTACAGACCACATACATACGAGCATGCTGGAAGAATGTGGAACCACATATGTTCTACCTTGCGCCGCTAAAGTATGTTTCGTCTTCAATTGAAACAATGTATATTCGAAGCTTGCATCAACATGAACGTTGAAGCAGACATCGGCAGCACGATGGCAGAGGGCGAAATAATATGTCATAGCAAGTGTAACTCTTGATAGATAATGTACGACATTTATGAGCGTATACGACTATTATTGTTCAAGAACCACTGACGATATGTCGCTGCAGAGTACGACCGCTATATAAGCTGTGTATACCCTGTCAGTCGAAAACAGTGAGCTCAAAATTAATGTGCCATTTCGTCCAGATACAGCCTACAGCTGCCTGGTAACATCTGTATAACCTATGTCTGTGATGACAAGACCGCTAACGAGCCAAGAATGTACAGCGAACAGTGTGATGGTATAGTGCATTGGATGCTTGCCCACAACCCAACGTCGTCGTACGGGCGAAGTCAGCAGACGGACTAATGTAATATACTGGGAAAATGTATTGTTAACTATATGCGAACAGACACTCCCCTGCCATGTGGTCCTGACGAAGTTAAAACTCATGATTTATTGCAAGATGCGATAAAAGTTTATCTTCCTCAAGAGCCTTTGGTGCTGGCTGAACATACCAACTCTGCTGCCGCTGCTGCGATTGACATTACTAAGGAGGATGTCCAGCTGCCTGCTGTCAAACGTAAGAAGCCTGCCGCCACCAAGTCCGTGGTGACCCCTGATTGCAGAATGTCACGTAAGAAGAAAATGTTGCCGGTCACAACATTTTTGAATTGTGGCAATTCATCGCTTCAGGATGTGCGTAAATTAACAGTTGCACGATAGAAAGACACTACTGCTGCAACTATTCACTACTCTGCTTGCGAAAGTATAGTGAAAAAAAGTGTTTTAATTATCTATTCATATATTCTGTATGACTTGTTAATGTTAACTTGATGTGTAATGTATGTTTTTGCTTGTAAGATTGTCGACATACATATGTGTTTATACTTGTTAATGCCTATCTCCATGTACTGATAGTATGCTGCTAAAACAATGTATAATATATACATATTATATATATATCATGAAATTCACATAGTTCTTTTTTCTGTTGGATAACAATCACACACACAGCCAAATTTAAACGTGCTAGTATATTAAAAACACACCAATAAGCAGTACACTACTGCAATGATATATCTTTGTAAAGGCATTACATGAAGGAGTACATTACAAGAATGCTTTAGTTGTAAGTGTGTACATAGGGTAAAAACAGTACACTGCTGCTTGTAAAAATACTAACTATTGTACCAGTAAAGAGAGCCCTCAGTGTGTGCCAGTGCGCATTCTCAAGGGATGGTTCTCTAGTATACCTGTAAAGCCATTAGCCTTGGAGGTTACAATTATAGGCCGGCAAACAAGGAGGAGCCGTCTCGGTTGTTATGTTCGCATTAGATGCCGCTTGTTATTGCCTCCCTATACTAGTTGTTCCCGCGGCTCCGCTCGTATGGACTACAGAATTATTGTTCAGGTTTCAAAGTTGAATTTGACTTAGTGTTAATCTTCTATAATCTTTACATATTATAAAACTTAACGTCTATCTGTCTGTCTGTTAGTGTGCCTAACACTCGAGAACCATTTATCCGATTTACATGTTTTTTTAATTCATAGCTATTTTCTCTGACCAGGTTTTAGTATATATTTAGTTACGTAAAGTAACATAAGGAATAAGCAGTGACGATAATAGTGAGTCAAGTCGGAAAAAAGTTTGGCACCAGCGCGCTCTCTTGCAATATGCTGTCTAAACTGTTAAAGATGGAACAATATCATGTAGTAAAGAATTGTGTAGTATCAAAAGACCTTAAAAAAAACTCAGTGGTATAATATATCTATCTATAACAGAGAAATACAAATAAGTGTTGCGCTGGTGTGCAATTCTATTATATTATGTGTAGTTTCCCTGATGTAGTCATTGTTAACGTTTGAATCTTCTATGTTATCTGGTATTGGTAGGCCCATGCTTTTTATAATTTTTTCTGACAATCCCTAAACTTGCTTTTCAATTTCAATGAGTGCAAGGTGAAAAACTTTGTCATTGATGTTGCTGGTGAATTAAATGGTAAATATGCTTATTAGTATTTCTCTGTTACAGATATATATATGCTACCGGGGAGATTTTTTTAGGTCTCTGTATTCTACACAATTATTTACTACATAATATTGTTCCATCTTTGACACTTTAGACAGTGTATTGCAAGAGAGCGATCTGACAGCAAACTTTTTTCCGACTTGATTCACTATTATCGTCAATGGTTATTTCTTATATTACATTACATAACAAAATATATACTAAAACCTGGCCAGAGAACATAGCTATGAATTTAAAAAAGTTATTGTTCCATCTTTAACGGTTTAGGCAGCGTATTGCAAGAGAGTGTGCTGTCTGCAGATGTTTTTCCTACGTGATTCACTATTATCTTCTCTGCTTATTCCTTATGTTACTTTACATAACAAAATATATATTAAGGCCTGTCCAGAGAAAATAGCTATTCAATTTTCACAAACCGTAGTGTATTTTTATAGGTTCTTTGATAAAATTTGTATTTTTTTTCTTTATTTAACTTTGTTGTGTTATTTTGTGTATTATATATTCATAGTGTAAACAATAATTATAATAGATTCTACATTTAAAATATTTCACAGCTCTCTATGTGAACAGTTTCATGTTCATGTTAGATCAGGCTTATTTTACAGACTATAGGAACTTAAAAATAGCGGATAAAAATGTAGGCATATACAGAATGATTCTGAACAAGAGGTGCAAATGTAATGAGGTAATTCCGTATGAAAAAAGTAATAAAAAAATCTTTATACCAACTATGTCATACATTAAATCGCAAAGGAGGTAGCCGCCCTTGCAATTCGATATGTCAAATGTTGTTAACTGAAAATGATAAAATCTACATGATACAGATGAGCAATTCTGTGCACAATATTTTCTTAAACCAAGACCTGAAACCTGCGAACAGTTGTGGAGTAAAATCATCCCCGTTCAGTAAGAAAATAAGGGGTAGTATGTTAGTATCCTTCCAACGTGTGTAACACTTGGGTAATACTTTAAGACGTCCTAATCATGCGTACAGTACCTTAATGCACAAATAACGTTACCTTGATGTAACACTACCAGGCGAAGAGTTTGCGATAAACCAGACAAGGTTTGTAAGAGTGCACTTGGTCGCCTGCCAGTTGCAGAACCCTCATTCAAGGCAGGGAGTACCACGCGACGAGACAGTTGTGTCCGCAGCTGTGAGTTAGCACCGCTAGAATATGTTACAGAGTAGCATTGTACTATTGGTTCGTAACATGGAGGGACAGTACACATGCACATAAATGGCGTATATGCATCTCGTGTATGGTGCCGCATGTGGTTATGCAATAGTAGCACAACGTCTGTATGAGCAGACATTTCCAAACAGATGCCATCCAGGTCATCGGATGTTCATCTATATGGACAGACGGTTGCACGAGACTGTAACTTTTAAAGCGAACAGGTATGACACTGGCATGATACGCAATGTCCAGACAGCCAGGTTTGAGGAGGAAGTGTAATAACGCATCGCCGTTTGACCATCAAGTAGCACACATGAAATCGCTCGCACAATGCATGCGAGCCACCGATGTGTGTTGAGGGTTCTGCACGAACAGATACACCCGTATAATTTTGAAAAGGTGCAATCCTTACACCCAACTGATTTCTGCTCGCTGGTTTCTGCATCACTTTGCAGACGAAACTGACTTTACTCGCTACATTCTGTGGACAGACGAGGCTGCTTTCACGCGTGATGACGATCTCAACAGTCGAAACATTCACATTTTAAACTATGTAAATCCACATTCCATGGTTGAACACCGCCATCAAGTGACATTTGGCTTTATTGTCTCGGCCGGCATTGTCGGCAACAATCTCATCGGACCGTACTTATTCCTGCTACATTTGATTAGCCAACTTTATTGAGAGCTTTTAGAGGACATACTGCCGCTCTGTAAAAGGATGTGGATTTACACACACTCCAGTGTATATGGTAACATCATGATGGAGCCCCTGCACACTTCAGTTTGGAAGCCCATCACCACCATACCGCCACATTTAGTGAGCATTGGATATGCAGAGACGGACCAGCGAGGTGCCACCATGCTCCCCAGAACTGACACCGCCTGATTGATCTGTGGGGTCATCTCAAGACATTGGTGTTGACCCCGGTCAACACAGTAGCTAGACTTATCACCCAAATGACTGATGCCTGAATCATAACTAGCAACACTCTACAAATTGTTGTCCTCTCAGACAGTGGAATGTGCGTCTGTCGTTTGTGTATCGAATCTGGTAGTCACCACTTTGAACAGTTCATGTAAAACACACACACATATGATTTGCAAGGCACATTCTCGTGCAGTTACTTTATTACTACCCGCAGAGCTTATACTATACAAACATGCTGTCCTGTCACCATTGCCTGCATTCACACACAGCAGTCAAGACATGTTCGCAGGGCCTGCCTTACACTGCGGTATGCGTAGCTGGTCTGCACTCAATTGCACCCTTACAACCTTTATCCGTTGTCTCTAGCACTGTACGCCTGCACGTGTTAAATAAAGGTGTTTCCATACAGTAATGTATTATTATGAGATATTTACAAAATATTCGAGGGATAGACACACACATTGATCGGATAATAAGAAACCAACCTCAGTGTCTGAATGTAGAGGATGATAGATCTCCACAATTTTTCGCAGGTTTCAGGAAATGGTTAAAGAAAACTTTATTCGCATAATGGCTCTTTAAAATCATGTGCGTGTCATTACTTTCCAGTAGAACCATTGGATATATATATTTTCAAGGGTGGCTACCTACTTTACGAGTTAGTATACGACATTGTTCGGATAATGTTTTCTGTCCCATTCTGCATACGGAATAACCTCCCAGCATTTGTACCTGTTGTTCAGGACCAGCCTGTATATAAATATATTTAATGAAAATGTCGGGGAAATATCTGAGTAATTGAAAGGGCATATATTTTTAATATTATGCAACAAAAATGCAGTGTATGATTACCCACTCAAGTGGGGTTATAGTAGTCAATGTATGTTTTAATAATTAATTTTAAAAAAAATTTCATTTCTAAAATATGTAGACACTGGGATATATAAAAAATAAAAAAATTCCGCACGGTTATAATTAAATTATATTGCTGTTTACAACATACATACGGACATATAATGTGTAAAATTAAAGTGTGTGCAATTTACCCACCTTCCCTTATATAAGGAAAACTACTCAACTGATTCCCACTAAATTCAGAATTAATTTAATACTAAAGTAGGCTATGTAAATGTTTGTAATTTGCATAGGGATGACACTTATTTTAAAAATGACAGTCGTATAAATATTTTAGGTTTATTTGCCACACCTGCCACATTGTTTGACCAATTTAAACCACAACTGGAATGTGGCAAGTATCTGTCACCAAACACCAAATATTCTAATGCACATCCCTATTTTATTTGCAATCTTGTAAGATAGCACCACATTAAAAATGCAAGTTTTTTTTATATATTGGGAACTTCTCAATGGAATACTACCAATTTTGGTTCAATAATAGTACTATGGCAAGCGATATAAACCTGTACGTTTTAAGTTAGATACTTATTTTTCAAAATGGTGGGAAAAAATAATTTACGTTTTCAAAGGAATACACGCTTAGACTCATAAACACACATAAAGGCTGGAATTTAAAACCTAATATTTCCTGCTATCCTTCATCTAAAATTGCATTTTATTGAATAATGACCATTCTTGAGCTGGTAAAGCATAAAAAAAATATCAGCAAGTGAACGAAGTTGACTCATACAGTGAATTATGATGGTATTCTAAACTTTATTCTAAATAATTGGCTCTCAATACCTCTATCTAAAGAAACCACCACATCTGTTCACTCCATGCCACTTCATTCCAACTTAATGTGTTAATGAACAGAATTTGGTAATATATTATTACAACACCATTAGGATTTCTCGCAGAAATGAGCAAAACCTTCATGGGATATATGGTATATTTTGTAATTAACGTGACCTAAAAATGTTTAATAAAATTATGTATGTTCATTATAAGCAACGTTGGAAATGCCACACTTTACACTGAGGTGACAAAAGTCATTGGGTAGCAATATACAAATATGCATATTGCAGTAGTATCGCGAAAAAAATGTATACTTGGGCAGTGCATTGGTTGGGCTTTCATTTGTAGTCAAGTGATTCATGTGAAATGCTTCTCACGTGATTATGGCCGCTCGACGGGAATTAACAGACTTTGAACGTGAAATCGTAGTTGGAGCTAGACGCATGGGACATTCAATTTCAGAAATGGCTAGAGTATTCAACATTTCGAGATCCGCACTGTCAAGAGTGTGCCGAGAATACATAATGTCAGGCATTACCTCCCACTATAGACAACGCAGTGGCCGACCGCATGTACTTAATGACCGAGACCAACGCCGTGTGCTCAGAATGGTCAGTGTTAGCAGACAAGCCACACGGCATGAAATAACCGCAGGAATCACTATGGGACATACGACGGACGTGTCCGTTAGGACAGTGCGGTGAGTTTTGGCTGTACTGGACTATGCCAACAGCAGACCAACTCGAGTGCCTTTACTAACAGCACGACATCGCCTGCAGTGCCTCACCTGGGCTCGTGACAATATCGGTTGGACCCTAGACGACTGGAAAACAGTGGCTTGGTCAGATGAGTTCCGATTTCAGATGGTAAGTGCTGATGGTAGGGTTCGAGTGTGGCGCAGACCCCACGAATCCATGGACCCAAGTTTTCAACAAGGAACTGTGCAAGCTGGTGGTGGCTCCATAATGGTGTAGACTGTTTTTACATTTAATGGACTGGGTCCTCTGGTCCAACTGAACCGATCATTGACTGGAAAGGGTTATGTTCAGCTACTTGGAGACCACTTTCAGCCATTCATGGACTTCATATACCCAAACAAGGATGGAATTTATATGGATGACAATGCGCCATGTCACCGGCCCACAACTGTTCGCGATTGGTTTGGAGAACTTTCTGGACAATTGCAGCGGATGATTTTGCCACTAAGATCGCCCGACATGAATCCCATCGAACATTTATGGGACATAATTGAAAAGTCAGTTCGTGCATAAACTCCTGCACCGACAACACTTTCGCAATTATGGACGTCTGTAGAGGAAGCGTGGCTCAATATTTCTGCCGGGGACTTCCAACGACTTGTTGAGTCCATGCCACGTCGAGTTGCTGCACTTCGCCGGGCAAAAGGAGGTCCGACAGGATAATAGTAGGTATCCCATGACTTTTGTCGCCTCAGTGTACATTGCACATTTCCTGAAATTTATTTTGTGAATCGAAAAGGTATGAATGGCAGAAACGATTGGGGGTGGGGAAATTGCACACGCAGCACTGCAGCTGTCTTACACGTTCCAGACCTTATTGTTATTGCTCCGCTACACAGACTGGTCATTGACTAGTTTTAGATACGAAAGCATAAAATATTTGGCTTGCGCAATGTCAGTCTGGAAGGTATCCAGATTCCTACATCGCGGATTGAGAAATTTACACTAAGAATTTTGCACTCTCAGGATTTTATAATTATAGAAAATGTGTATTTATAAACTGTTGCATCGTGATGGTCTTTGGTGGCAACATATTCCTACAAAATGTTATTACAATTATGTTGGGGATTAAAAAGCTATAATGTGAGGACGTACATCCAGACAAAACTTCAGGTGATTTTATAGGCCTATATTTCCAAAGGAATGGAAGAAAAGTTATTTATTAAATATTATTTAGTCACAATTTGAACACAGTAGGAACTATTAAGTTAATAACATTTTGCATTAAAAATAATAATGTAATACATAGGCTTGCACTAGCTCTTGCAACCATGTGAGTGTAAAAATAAGGCAAGTGGCTCATTTCATAGTAAATAGCGCAGTGTGATTAAAATGCGTATTATACTACAGTAGTATGTATTCATACATATGAAAAAGGTGAACAATGAAACTGAAATGTAGTAAAGATGGTTTATATCACATTATTTATTGGATTAAGGCATAAGTTTAAGAATATAGTATTATCTTTTAAATATAAGTGTTAATTAAAAATAATTGCCAATTACTTAAGCAACACAATCAAGAAATAACAAAAGAGATATAATATAGGCTAAGCATTAGTAACGAATACTAAATGTGTGGTTATAACAATAGTGTTAAGACAATTTTCTGTAATGATGTGTTCGCTATGAATTCTTGGAATTTTTTTTTCAGTTTCATCTTGTGGCTCACTTAATATACATGTAAAAATTGTCTGTGTTCCATGTTAACATTCCCAATTTTTTTTTTATTTATATACCAATAGTGTATTTGTGCTTTCGGTAATCGAGATGGCATGACCATATTTTGAGCTAAATAAATGATCACAGGAATTAGTAATAGGAAATAAATAATGATTTATATACAAAGGTCAGATATATTATCCTTTGGCAATGGGCAGTTGCTACGTAATTATATAAACAGTCACCATACATATTTCGGATTATTTAACAATTTCGGAAGTCGGCCTCTGCCCGGTTACTTACCAAACCATTACAACCACCAGCAAAACCGTGATCAACTGCAGATAATTTTTGTCCAAATGGATTAGATGCAGTGATTTCGGAATTGGCCTAATACCTTTTTTCCTATTTTTCTGTAATCCTGTAATTGCAGTGAATGTTTATATTATTTACTGGTAGACATCACTGGGAATCAAAATAAACATACATGTTAACTTTGAAGTATTCAACACACACTGTACATTTATTCTTGTTCATATACAGAAAATCGTATCGTCCAGCTGCCAAAATTAATGTCTAGAAATGTAAAAGCTACCTTTGTAATAAATGCATGGGAAGATAGGAAATGTTCCTTCATGGATTGGCGCCTGGCTGGGGTTAAGGGACAAGCGGCCACCAGCTTGGTTGACCCTTAACTTGACCTATGGTAATTATTAAAATAATGTGTATGCTAATTAAACCTATACTTAAGACGCCTATGCTAATCGTGCCATATATATTCGCGCATATGATACACTATTATGCACACACAAATCAAATACCTGCAGCTGTTATCTTGACATCGTCTGCTGACATACACCACAGGTGGGCGCCATCTTGCTCGCTCAACATCTGCTAGCATACACCACCCCTCCCCCATTTAGGATTACCCCTCATACACCTGAGTGAAGAACACTTGCATTTCTCCAGTCGTTCGCAAGGGGTCGTCGTCATCAATTCTCTGACGTATGCTAGGAGTGCTTCCATCGCCATCGCCGTTTTCCCCAGCTATCATAGGAGCATGCCACGATCGTCCGCCATATTCGTTTCCGATATCAGAATTTAGGTGTGCTGGCTCATAAGGTTGAATTTCTAGGTGCAGCATGCAGGACTATCGCTTTTATATAAACTATTTGGCGCAGGGAAGCTCAAAAAATTCAGGAGTCATGCAGTTTCGAATCTGCCACCCTTGGACCATCAGTCAGATGATTTGACCACAAGATCACAAAACAATTCAGGTTAGTGATGGTTGGAACAAAGTATACTCATACCGCAACACATTATTAGTCATAAATATAAAAAACATAGAAACAAGACAATAAAAATACGTTAATGAGAGCTGCAGGTTGCGACAACCATTAAAAATACCACACGATGTTACATAACATTTTTATATAAAAAATCGAAAACATTTCTACAAATTATATAGTACCATAAATAAACACCGAGGCCTCGTGTTCCACCATCGCCGGAATTCGATGTATCACCCTCACAGTGCATGTTATAAGGGATCCCTGTGTAACTGATATGAAATCAAGTGTGATTGAAAAAAAAATAAGTTCATCATAAAGAAGTGCACCTCGAGCATGATGTAGCACTAGTTGGTAGTTACCATTGCATATAAAATTTAAAATAGCACACATTACATTATGGTACGCACGAACACGATCTACAAAGTGATAAGTGCTGTAGACTATTTATTAAAGGTGATAATGTAAAGACTGTGTTCCTTCGCTTGCCACTGATATTGCGGGATCACCAATTACTGTAAAGGGTCCCGGTTGAGTTGCACTTCAGAACAATTACGCATGAGTGCTCTCCACACCTCAAGTACTTATGTAGCCACGTCTTGTCAATGCACATGCACAAGCGGTCCACATGGGCGTGCAGCGGCCGGGCTAGTGCAATGCTGTGCACACACGATCCTGCACGTTATGCAGCACACAGAGTAGTGACTACTCCGTAATCGTTAAAAAAGAGTGCATGAATCTGGAGCTCTGTAGCCGCCTACGCCACATTTACACACAGCAATGACCGAGGCTTTCATTTGCTTGTAGGAACACACCACCGCACGCCCGCCAGGCTACATGTAGGAACTCACCACTCCTTTCCCCAGACAAATGTGAAAGAACCAACCATTCATCCTGTAACAAATAGCATGCCTTTCCCAGAGCCTGCCATCGTCAATAACATATAAGGGCCTCTCCGTCCTAGTGAGCAAAATGACGCGCCATTAATGACCACCACCCAGAAGAAAAGTAATTGAGAAAACTTACAGAAGCAAGGGGTAGTCAGGAAACAACCTGCCCGTCTCGAAAACAAAAAAGCATGGTTGTCACCGGCGGCCAACACCTACATAATAGTTCCATCCCGAGAAGCAATTCCAAGTGATTCCAATTCTAACCATCCACTTCCTGCTCCAGAAAAATTAGCTATGCAAGGGCAGATCCCTATCTCCAACCAGACGATTCAACACGAGATAGGGATATAAACAAGGATATCAGTCAACAGGCCGCCCTTTGTTGGTGACACAAAAAAATACTAGCTGTCATAGCTGGGAATAATCAGGAATGCCTGAAATTGACCGTTAAGAAGAGCTTGCTAACTAGCAATTGTGTCGTCACGAATTTTTTGGGCTAAATATGGCTGGAGTATGTAGAGGTTCGCAGCACCTGTTTTTTCTTTTATATCTGTTATTTGGAATTAAGTAAAGAAACAATTATTAATACGAGCTTTCCTTAGTTTGTAATTATTTAATTTATAATTGTTCCTTATAAAAATACAAAATTTATTGTATTTAGATTTAGGTTACATATACCATATTCAGAGTATTATTTTTTATGTGTTTGTAAGGGTAGTCGCCGCTTGACGGCGCTGTGATTGCTGGGATATAATGTTGGGATGTTCGCGAACGCAAAGTAGGGCTTAAGTGGTCTGTAAGTAAGGAGTCAAAGAGAAGTCGTCTATTATTGCGAGCTGGGAAGCGCAATGTGCCAGGTCAACACGGGGCCAGTGAAGGATTTTTTAAATGGAATCCCAGTGTAAAGTTAGTGAGTTTGCCGACTGCGTGCACTAACACGGACTCGATTGATTTATGTGTTTGCCAGGGCATAGGACTAGTTACTTGTTTGTTTATCGCAAAAGGATTTTCCTGCTCTTTACGTGGTTCAGTTAGTTACAACCTTTTCTGGAATCGAACACCTTTAGTGGCTGTTCCATTTATGGTTCTGGTTTGAATTTGCCATTGTGCTTGTGATGATCAATATACTTTATAGAAAATGAAAACTTAAAACATAACCACATTTACATGTTGATCTGCTGTCGACGTTGAGATTTTCATCAGCGAGGCGCCTGGGGATATACTACAACATAGCTCGATGCGTCAGCTGGTATGGTGGCCCACTGGTGCCGACCTGGTGTGGAGGCCACGCAACGCAGCAGTCTGGTGAGTGGGATTTTTGAATGTGGAGTCGGTGTCCCGTTTTCGCTTCGTAGATCGATGACTGGCTGTGAATTGCAGGTACTGTTATAGTGCCTTTATTCTTATGGCTGTAGGGATTAGGGGGTAGTTACATAAATGCGACCTACAAAGCAAAAAAGTTCTAAATTATATCCATCAGACATCTGCACTGACATGTTTAACATTTATAAGATATCCAAAATATCCAGAAAATATCAAATGGATGTCCCATCTCCCAACATATGTCTTCCTGATATTCAGGATGTGGATAAATCTGACAAATATACTACAACTGCCTAATGTATATTCTGCTACATATCAATATCCAAGGTAGATATGTAAAACATATCCAGCATATACCGATATATGTTACAATATTCATTGGTTAATCACAAGCAATATGAAAAACCTTCAAATATCCATGGAATATCGAAAATATATACAGCTTTATATAACACATTTATATACCCATATTCAAATAACCATTGGTTGGGTAATGGTTATATACTTTAAAAGGAGTAGACCACTGTATATCCATTAGATGTTGCTTTATATTATGTATATGTAAACTAGATATACATTTGTAATGTTAGCATGTTCGATACATACACTCCACATATATTATACATGCTCTATATTTGCATTTATATCCACTCAACAATCATACTATGTTTGTGGTAGAAGTTATTTATCTGAAGATACATATTTTTTTGTAGAAATCCCTTTAAAATTTCAGAACGTTATATTAACTACACTATACTATCAGTTTAACACAGATTGTCTGGTATTTATTTTTCCTTTCATTCCTTGTATCGAGACTGTGTGGTTAGCATAATCATCGCAAATCATAATTATATTTCATTACTTTTAATTGTCTCCATGACAAATAGCAACAATCTTTACAATACATGTGAATAAAAAAGAATGTATTTTTTTTTAATTCCACAAATAATGACATAGTGCAGGGATATTCCATAATTTTACAAATGTGATGTGGAATGTCTACACTGAAATTTAACGAATTAGTATGCCCACCTACCCTTAATTTACGGGAAATGAAAAACTTATTTCTTCATTAAAATGTCGCCAATTTGTAAAAAAGATGGTTTTCATCAAATAAATTATATAGCAAAAATGTAATGATTTATTGATCGTATGTGAATCTGTGGTATTTGTAACTATTTCAGTCAAACCAAATATACATAGTTAATTTTTAATTTAACTGGTGCATAATTATACGAAAACGTTGAAAAATATTCTATTGTTATGTAAATTGAAACAAAAGTGTTACCTTAAATATTAACATAGTGCAGTTCACAACATAAAAAGTGTATTTACAAAAACAAAACCATTCACAAGCTTCCCAAGCCAAGCAACATGTACTAAAGGAAGATTACGATGTCCGAAATAACAGAGCTAGAGCACACATAGGAAAGCCAAAGTGAATACAGGATCACAAAATTTACTGTAGTGACAACACACAAGTATTAGTAAATCCATTTAAAATTTGATTTTCAGATTGATGTAAGTAAAGTCTGAAAATAAATAGGAAAAACCAAACTCATTAAAATTTTTTATTTATTGAGTACTTTCAGAAGGCTGGCAGTTAACTAAAAAAAACATGGCAAGGTTTTTTAATCTTTCCTTGTTGGGTGCCTTTCCACTTAAAATGGGAGCCTTTTTCAAATGTTAATAATATAATAGTTTTTAAGGAATATAACGAAATCTTCACTAAACAAATTACATAGAAATATTTTTTTACCTATTTTGGATATTCATAGATACCCAGGACATCATGCTGAGCTAATGTTTATCCAGAAAATTTTAATTTTGCATGTCTTTACAGCACATCCTAACTAACTCCATTAGATAATATGGTATACACCTGGGTGTTTTTTGACGAGTTGGATGTCTAGTGGATAATATTCGGACATTTTGTGATGTGTGGGGATTGTATGTTCTTAAATGGCTATGGACAGCACAACGTTTTAAAGCCACGGCTCCGAAGTTTGCTCAGATAATGTAACCTATAACCATAACTGTAAATAGTAGGGTAATAAAAAATAAATAACATAAACTTGTAGTTCTAATTGTAATTGGTACGGTGATGAAAAATGTGAATGTATAAAATTTTCTTTTTTTACTGCACACCCCAATACCTTAACATCTTAATGAAATATTTGCCAATCGATAACGAACCAGAGTTTGTTGTTAGGGGAATTACGAATTAGGCTTGTGTGCATTATACAGGATGAGGCAGACTCAGAAAAAGCCTTATCACTCTTGTGGGGAGGTCTCAGCCCCCCGAGACACCACAATAAAATAAACAGCATAACATACTCTAGAGTCTAGACCATGAAATATCATCCTTACATCTGGAGGACTGGGATGTAAAGAGACGACACAGTCCAAAATATTTACTTAGGAATACATGATAGACCATATATATGTATATGTGTATATTAGTATGTCCCTTTTATGGCAAAAAATTTTTTTTAAATTTTGTAATGGATACCCCTTAATTTTTTTCGAACTACCATGGCTTACTCAGATACGAAATTTCTCCCTTCTACAATGACATTAACCCGTGCCGACTAGGCTCCAAAGTTTTTAAAAATTGTCTTTTTTTACTCCGCCATGATATGTCGCTAGATCTCAGCACAATTTTATTTTTAGTTATAATAAGAAGCTAAAACAACAATGAACACTAGATAAGTATATTCGACACATTAAATATTGATGTGGATATTTCCTTTTTAAAGTCGCCTTTTTGCAGTCAGGAAACATTTTTCTGTGTTCTTGAACACATCGTAAAAAGTACTGCTTCTGTTTTTCCTTAGCTGTGATTTTTCCATGAAATGCTTGCATAAGTTTGACAGCTCATTCAGCATAGGTGGGGAGTGTGTTAAGAATGAAGGCGAGCTGCAACAGGGTGGTGATGCTGCTAATGTGTAATTTGTCTGGTCCGTCACTTCGGTGGATTTGCGGCTGTTGACAGCAATGCAGGCGATTATGACTAAAACTGAAGCTCATCTTCACGCCCTGACAACTGGAGTGAACCAACTCGCAACTTTAAATTCGGAACTCAGTGCTATAGAGGAGAGAATGGCCAGAAAATATCTTACAGTGGCGACTGTTACAACGATACCCATCTTCGTGCATTGACAGAGGATGTGGGCAAACTATTTGATTTAGACAGGAGATCTCAACTTTTAAAGACCGTCTAGTCTGGAAGGCTGCGTTGTGTAATAAATTCGATGGTCAAATTCGTACATTGACTGAGGCTGTGAGGAAATTACATGCTTTAGGTGGGAAGTTCGAGTCTTCGGTAGACCGACTATTCAACATGATTGTTCATGATTTGTCTAACATGAATTCGGATGATAGGCTAAGGCATCACTGTAAGCATATGAGTGATGCAATTATACAACATAACAATAAGTCAGCACAAAATATCACGAGCCAAATCAGACCGAAGCAGCAGGGTAATGCCTAATTGTTACAGTGTTATATTAACTTTGCACATTCTGCTTTTCTATCTACAACAATCGCGGGTGTTTTGGAGAACTTACTTAGTGTAATCGAGAGTGTTTGCCATAAATATTAACTGGCTAAGTGAGTATACATGCAACATGAGACTGCTTTCGAAGAAGCACTCCAGCTGACAACATTTCATCTTGATAATTTTCAGAAAGTTTTTCCCAACATTGAACAGAAGCCTGATCTGGAAGTCGACCCTATGACCAAGAGAAAGCACCAGCTACTTCTAGCTGCTGCTACTGCAGACGAAGATGATATGCCTTTGTCTACTTGGATATGTACAAAGAAGAGGTAAAATGTGCAAAGCACAACAAACTGTAATTACCTGATGTCGTACACTACAATGTTTAATGTCTGAATGTACAGTGTTTGTAGGTGGAATAATAAATGGTTACTGAGAAGAAAACCTTTTTTTTCTACCTAATCATTTTATAAATGACGGTTACGATACTATGCGTGCACCTCTAGGACTCTATGAATTGTTATACCCAAACGCAAGCCTACGTAGTATTCGAGTGAGGTGATGTGCCAAAACAAGGGGTAACTTCTCCTTATGAGTGCTCATTTAGAAGATAATGACTGCCAGCAACGAATGTAAAGATGAGGCACATCTCAAATTCACCATTATTACCGAGCTGTATCTGTATGTCAGCTTGGTCACTGACTCAGGTTAAGTGACGAAACTGGATGGTGCCAGTTGACTTGAGTGTATTTTTTTAAATGATTATGATAACGAGCTTTTATCATACCTACAACTGTTAGCTGCATCTCAGCAGGCTTGAAATATTTCCCACAGAAACCAAATTGTTAATATTGTGGAAGGTTGTGCGAAGGAGTTTATGTACAGTAACGGTCTCGTCGTGCACAAATAGATGCCGAGCTTCACAAGCCTGCCAGATGAATTATCCATGATAGTAAGTAATAGTGTTTGGACTAAGATATTTGTACCAAGCGGATTTGGATGAGATGATTCCATATGTGTCTGTTGATAAGGGCTTCAAGTATATGCTGACTTTTATAGATTATTTCAGCTAGTATAAGTGGGCTCTAGATGTTCAAACGAAAAGCAGAAATGAGGTAACCATTGCGATGAAGACGGTTTTGAAATCAAATGTGTGCCTAAGCAGTCAAAGACTGTCTTGGGAAGAGAATTCTACAATCCTACATTTCGTACCTTGATGTCGAAACATGGCATAAACACCAACTCTACACATAGCGTCATAAAGTTCTCCATCGTACAGCGATTTTATCGTACTTTCAAAACAAAAAAGCCACGTGGATGGAATTTTTATTTCAAAAAAGTTACAAGTTCCTGAATATTTTGCCCCATCTGGAGTTGACTTACACTCGCAAAGTACATAGAACTACACTTATAAGACCTGTTGATGTCAAGGACAATTCTCTGCTGCAATCTGTATCTATATTTAAGAGGACATTCGACTCTCGGACGCTGAAGGCAAGAGTTGGTGATTAGGTTAGAATTTCACGAGTCAAGTGGACATTTGCTAATTGTTATAGGCCTAATTGGAAATCAGAAATAAATATGTTGTCAAGTTTCGTCATTACGAACCAAGGATGTATTATCTCTAGGACATGGATGGCAGGCTTTTTCTGAGGGGGTTTCTATGCAGAAGAGATAAATGTTACAATATTTCCCAACACTTACCTTGTTGAGAGCGTACTTCGATGCGCGGGCGATAATCTGCTGGTTCGATGTATCTGCTTCGATTCTCCTCATGATAGTTGGATACCTAGGTCTACAATTACTGATAAACAATGGCTCGATGCATTGCAAGAGACGGCTGTATGTACTTGTGTGTAACCTACTGATTTTAAATATAAATAAATTAATTCGTTCATTATTGTGTTGGTTTTAGTTTGTCTAACCTACAAGCATGTTTATTCCCTTGTACATACCTTTCGTTTTTCCTTTCAGCCTCTATGTACCTAGGAAGCATTAAGGCATAGGGGGGGGGAGGGGCTACCTTCTGCATAGGAATGTCTCATTGTCGGCTTATCGATGCAGTGGTTCTTGGTGCTCTCTGCTCACGAAAAATTATGGGATGTGAAAATCTGGCCGTACCAATGCGTCGGCGGCTCTTGAGACTATCTAGAGAGGATATATATGGTCTCTCATGTATTCGTAAGTATACTCTTTGGTGTATTGTCGGTTCTTAACATGCAAGTCCCCCAGATGTAAGGATGACATTTCATTATCTATAGTATGTTATGCTGATGATTTTATTGTGGTGTCTCGGGGGGCTGAGTCCTACCCACAAGAGTGATAAGGCTTTTTCCTAGTCTGCCTCATCCTGTATAACGCACACCTGTATAACGCACACAAGCGAAATTCCTCATTTCCCTAACAACAAACTCTGGTTCGTTCTCCATGGACATATATTTCAACATGATGTCGTTGTATTGGGTTGTGCAGTAACAAAAGAGAATTTAATACATTCACATTTTTAATCTTTGTACAAATTAAAATTCCTACTATAACGTTATATTATTTGTTTTTATTTACTGTACTAATTACAGTTACACCTATAGGTTACATTATCTGAGCAAACTAGGGTGTCGTAACTTAAATATGTCGTGCTCTCCATAGCCAGTCTATTACATACACACTCCACACAGCATAAAATGACCGAATACTATCCACTTGATATCCAACTCGTCTAAAACACATCCAGCTGTGTAGAATATGATCTTATGGACGTAGTTAGCATGGCCTATAAAGATATGCATAAAGTAATAATTTTTTGCATAACCATTAGCTTAGCATGATATCCTGGTTATATATGAATATCCAAACTCAGTAAATTGTTTCTTTAATGTAATTTTTTTATTACGATTAGGATATATTATTTACGAACTGATATTTTTATTACAGTTAAATAGGTTCCTATTGTAAGCACTGCGGCACCCTAACGGGCAGATACAGAAACAAAGGCACATATTTGATTTTAATTCAGTGAAAATATAACGAAAGTACTCATTGCTTATATAATTTTAATTATTTTGATGTTATGCCTTTTATTTCCACCCATTTCTTAGATCAATATAAAAATCAAATATTAAATGTTTGTTCTAATATTTGTGTTCTGTGCCTACAATAAATTGTATGGTTCTGTTTTCACATTGGCTCTACTTAATGTGCGCTCCGGCTCTGTTATTTTGGATATCATTAATGTCCTTTCATTCATGTTGCTAGGTTTGAGAAACATGTGCATGGTTTGTTTTTTGTGAACACACATTTTGTGTTGTGAACTGCCCTAAATCCACACTGCATAAAATGTCTGAATACTTTCCAGAAGTGATCCAACTTGTCTAAAACACATGCGGGTATATAGAAATTTATTTTATGGATGTAGTTAGGATGTCCTGTAAAGATTTGCAACAAGAAGTGTTTGCTGGATAACCATCAGCTCAGCATGATATCTTGGATATCTATGAATATCCAAACAAAGTAAAAAATTTTTTTAGGTTATATGTGTTATTAATATTTGATTATATTTTTTAGGTACTATTGTTTTTATTAACAATTAAAGAGTTTCACATTTTAAGTGGAGTGACACCCGACAAAGACTGATTCAGAAAAAATGCCATGTTTTATTTTAGTTCACTGCAAGCAATATGAAAATTTTCGATAATTACATAATTTTAGTGATTTTGGTTTTTGCTCTTTTTTTTTACTCATTACTTATATCAATATTAAAATCAAATATTCAATGAATTTACTAAAACTTGTGTGTTGTGACTACAGTAAATTTTACGATCCTGTAGTCACTTTGCATTTACTATGTGTGCTCTGGTTCTGTTATTTTGTATATCGTAATCGCCTTTTAGTACATGTTGCTTGTTTTGGGAAACTTGTGCATGGATTTGTTTTTGTAAATACACTTTTTATGTCGTGAAATACACTAAAGTAATATTCAAGGTGAGAATTTTTTTTTAAATCTACATAACATTAGAATATTTTTAATGTTTTCACTTAAATATGCACTGGTTAAAATAAATAAATAAATAATTTTATTTAGTTTGACTGAAAAAATTACAAAAACACAGATACATGGTATATTAATAAATCATGAATAGTATGCAATATAATTGATTTGTTGAAATAAAAATATTTTTTTTGACAAAATGATGACATTTAGTTGATGAAAGCAGTTGTTTCATTTCCCGAAAATGAGGGGAGGGGCCCTACTAATGCCTTAAATTTCCGTGTAGACATCCCACATTACATTTGTAAAACTATGGAATATCCCTGCACTATATAATTAGTAAGGAAATTAAAAAATCTGGATTTCATTTTTATCCACATGTATTGAAAATAAACTAACTATTTGTCATGAACATAATCCAAAGGTTAAAAATCTAATTTTGATTTGCGATGCTTATACAAACCACACAGTCTGGATACAGTGAATGAAAGAAATAATAAATACCAGATAATCGGTGTTTTAAATTGGTAACATAGTGTAGTTAATATTACATTCTGTAATTTTAAAGTGATTTCTGCAAATTCTGAAAAACTAAATAAAAACGTGCTTTCAGATAATTATCCAAAGGATATTCACTCCCACCACTAATATATTATGGTTACTGAGTGGATATAAATGTAAATATAAGGCACATCTAATCGATGTGGAGTGTATGTAGCGAGCATGCTAACATTACAAATGTATATCTAGTGTACAAATATATAATATATAAAGCAACATATAATAGATATACAGTGGTCTACTGCTATTAAAGAATATAACCACTGCCCAACCCATGGTTATTAGAATATTTGTATATAAATGTGTTAAATAAAGCTATAGATGTTATGGATATTCCATGGATATTGGATATTTGAAGGTTTTTCGAATTGCTTGTGGATAACCCATCAAAATTCGTTACATATATGGATATATGCTGGATATATTTTACATATTTGACTTGGATATACGTATATATCCATTAGAATATCCATAAGACAGTTATCCTATATATGTCAGATAAATACACATCCTGGATATCAGGAGGACATCTGTTGGGAGATGGGACATCCATTTGATATTTTCTGGATATTTTAGATATCTTATAAATGTTCAAAATGTCCAGTGCGGAAGTAGAACGGATGTCATTTAGACAATTTTTGCTTTGTAGGTCGCATTTATGTATTTGCCCCCTAATCTCTACAGGCATAATAATTAAGGCACCATAACAGTACCTGCAATTCACAGCCAGTCATCGATCTACAGAGCGAAAACGGGACACCGACTCCACAATCAAAATCCCACTCACCAGACTGCTGCGTTGCGTGGCCTCCACACCAGGTCGGCACCAGTGGGTGCCTCGCTGATGAAAATCTCAACGTCGACAGCAGATCAACATGTTAATGTGGTTATGTTTTAAGTTTTCATTTTCTATAAAGTATATTGATCATCACAAGCACAATAGCAAATTCATACCGGAATTATAAATTGAACAGCCACTAATGGTGTTTGAATCCAGCGAAAGATTGTGGCGAACTAAACCACATAAAGAGCAGCAAACTCGTTTTGCGATAAACAAACAAGTAACTAGTCCATTGCCCTGGCGAACACGTAATTCAGTCGAGTCCTTGTTATTTCTCCCAGTCGGCAAACTCACTAACTTTCCACATGGATTCAAAATTCAAAAGTATTTCACTGGTCCGATGTTAACTTGGCAGATTGCACTATCCAGCTTGACACAATGGACGAAACTCGCATGACTCTGTGCTGCAAGACCACTTAAGCCCTACTTTGCCTTCGCGAACATCCCAACATTATATCCCAGCAATCACAGCGCCGTTAAGCGGCGACTACCCTTACAAACACATAAAAAATAATACTCTGAATATGGTATATGTAACCTAAATCTAAATACAAAAATTTTGTATTTTTATAAGGAACAATTAGAAATTAAAGAATTACAAACTAAGGAAAGCTCGTATTAATAATTGTTGCTTTACTTAATTCCAAATAACAGATATAAAAGAAAAAACAGGTGCTGCGAACCTCTTCATACTCCAACCATATTTAGCCCAAAAAATTCGTGACGACACAATTGCCAGTTAGCGAGCTCTTCTTAACGGTCAAATTCAGGCATTCCTGATTATTCCCAGCTATGGCGGCTAGTATTTTTTTGTGTCACCAACAAAGGGCGGCCTGTTGACTGATATCCTTGTTTATCTCCCTATCTCGTGTTGAATCGTCTGGTTGGAGATAGGGATCTGCCCTTGCATAGCTAATTTTTCTGGAGCAGGAAGTGGATGGTTAGAATTGGAATCACTTGGAATTGCTTCTCGGGATGGAACTATTATGTAGGTGTTGGCCGCCGGTGTCAGCCATGCTTTTTTGTTTTAGAGACGGGCAGGTTGTTTCCTGACTACCTCTTGCATCTGTAAGTTTTCTCACTCGCTTTTATTTTGGGAGGTGGTTAATAATGGCATGTAATCTTGCTCACTAGGACGGAGAGGCACTTAAATGTTATTGATGATTGCAGGGTCTGGGAAAGGCATGCTATTTGTTACGGGATGAATGGCCTGTTCTTTCACATTTGTCTGGGGAAGGGAGTGGCGAGTTCCTATTTGTAGCCTGGCGGGCGGGCGTTGGTGTGGTTCTACCAGCCAATGAACAGCCTCGGTCATTCTTGTGTGTAAAGATGGCGTCGGCATTTTCAGGCTACATATTGATTCACTTTTTTAAACGCTTATGAAGTAGTCACTTCTCTATGTGCTGCATACCGTGTAGTACCATGTGTGCAAAGCATCGCATTGGCTCGGGTGCTGCACGCCCAAGTAGACCGTTTGTGTACATGCATTGGCAAGTCGTGGCTACAGAAGTAAACGCAGCATGGAGAGCACTCATGAGCATTTTTGCTGAGGTGCAACTCGACCGGGACCCTTTACAGTGTTTGGTGCTGGTGCAATATTGGTGGCAAGGGAAGGAATATAGTCTTTACATTATCGCCTTTAATAAATAGTCTACAGCACTTATCATATCGTAGATTGTGTGCTTGTAGACCTACATGAATGTGTGATATTTCAAAACTTACATGCAGTGGTAACTACCAACTATTACTGCATTACACTCTCTGTGCAGTTGTGTATGTTGGGTTTTTTATAATTTTTCTAGTACAGTTAGTTTCATATCTATTTCACGGGCACGGGGTCAGTCTGGTGATTAAGTCGTCCAACTGATGGGCCAAGGGTGGCAGGATCTAACCTGCATGCCTCCACCTTTTTTTGATCTCTCATGCTTAAATAGTGCATATAAAGGCGATAGTCCCGCATGCTGCACATCGGAATTCGACCATATGTGCCAGTGCTCCTAAAGTCTGACATCGGAACCGAAGATGGTGGACGATGGTGGTATGCTCCTAAGAGAGCTGGGGAAAACCCTGTATCAATGGTAGCACTCCTATCAGACTACAGGGAGATGATGACGATGCCACCTGGCGGGCGACTGGAGAAATGCAAGTGTGCTGCACTCCGGTGTGTGCAGGGTATCTAAGTTGGCGGTGGTTATAATGTATGATAGCAGACATCTACGGAGGCATGACGGTGGTCACCTGCGGTATATCCCAGCAGACGATGTCAAGATAACGGCTGCAGGTTATTAATGTGTTGGTGCATAACTGAATATGCGCATTTAGCATTGGCATGATAAGCATAGGCATAAGTATCATACACATAATTTGTATAAATAGCATAGATCAAGGTAAATATCATACAATATGGCGGCCGCTTGACACTTGTCCCCGGCCAGGCGCCAATTCATGAAGCAACAATTCCTATTTCCCGACGAATTTATTACAAAGGAAACATTAACGTTTGTAGACTACTAACAAATTATTTTGACAGCTGAACCATACGATTTTCTGTATATGAACAAGAATAAATTTACAGTGTGTGTTGAATACTTCAAAGTTAACATGGATGTTTATTTTGATTCCCAGTGATGTCTACCAGTAAATAATATAAAAATTCACTGCAATTACAGAATTACATAAAAACTGGAAAATAGTTATTAGGTCAATTCAGAATTCACTGCCTCTAATCCATTTGGACAAAAATTATCTGCAGTAGATCACAGTTTTGCTGGTGGTGGTAATGGTTTGGTAAGTAACCGGGCAGAGGCCGACTTCCGAAATGGTTAAATAATCCGAAATTCAAATACACTAGTGGTAGATAAATAAAAAAAAAAACATGGGAATGTTAACATGGAACACAAACAATTTTTACATTTTTATTAAGTAAGCAGCGAGATGAAAATGCAAAAAAATATTGTAAAAATTCATAGCGAACACATTATTGCAGAAAATTGTCATAACACTGATGTTCTAACAACATGTTTAATATTCGTTACCAATGATTAGCATATATCATATCTGTTTTGTTATTTCGTGATTGTGTTGCTTAAGTATTTGGCAATTATTTTTAATTGACACTTATATTTAAAAGGTAATACTATATTCTTAAACTTATGCCTTAATCCAATAAATAATGTGATAAAAACCATCTTTGCTACATTTCAGTTTCATTGTTCACCTTTTTCATATTGTATGAATTCATACTACTATAGTATAATGCGCTTTTTAATGTCGCACTGCGCTATTTACTATGAAATGAGCCACTTGCCTTATTTTTACACCCACATGGTTACAAGAGCTAGTGCAAGCCTATGTATTACATTATTATTTTCAATGCATACTTAAATTAACTTAATAGCTCCTACTGTTTTGAAATTGTGTCAAAATAAAATTTTATAAATTGTTTGAAGTTTCGTCGGTAACTGATAACATTGTCTCGAACCTACTGTCTCGCAGCCAACGAAAATAATTGCCTGGTTGAAAACGATATTCAGAGCTGTTTGTCGTTTAGCACGGTGGTACATTCGGGCATCTTTGGCTTACCGACTTTCCCCACTCCAAACTTGACGAGAATTAGTGTCTGTGCACGTTCGACAACGTACTTACCAAATATTGCTATAATTTTTCGTTTTAAAATTGCACAAATCAGTTGTAAAACCTTACTTAAAGACACGACTAGAAAGCTTTATATTTTTTAGATCTTGTAAAATACTATATGTTTACAAATATGTATTTTATAAGAAAAAAATTACGCTTTCTTTGATTTTGTGGGGAGTGTGAGAAACTGTGGTTGGTGGCCATGCTGAACGGTATTTTTTTTCCTTCGTGAGATATAGATGTTTAAGTGTAATGGATGTGGTCTATGTGATTTGCTAACTATTTGTGTTTGTGGAAAAGAAAGGCTTTCGCCAAGGCTAAATTGAAGGAAAGTTAGTAGATTTTAATTATATACTTCACATGAAACTGTCCTTAATAACAAAGAAACATACACATCTTAAATCGATGATATTAATATTTATATCCTTTGTGTCCGCCGAAGTGTACCGTAGAGCCATGGAAGGTAATAAATTTGAATAAATATAAAATAAGTAAAATTGACTGAGCCACTGTCTGCATGTCATGTTTCATTTGGTTGATAAATTATGACAGTATTGCAAACCTCTTGTCCCACAGGTATAGAATTTGGTGTGATTCAAATAACATTCCCTCCATTTTTACCACATATGAAGTCTGTGGTTTTTAAAACGGCCATAACCTTCCAGTGCAGAAAATATTTATTTGTACAGAGGGAGCATATTTAGGTAAATAGATTTTGACAGTTTTTGTGTTATCCATTTTGGCATCAAAGTTAGTTTTAAAATTATTAAATTACGATGAACTTATTTGTTTGTTCATTCTGGAGTAATTGCACGGAATTCTCACTTTGTTGCAATATGTATTCGTAATATTAAAAGTTAACCACGATCCATTTAAGTTAATTCGACCCACCTATAATATTTAATCATTAAATTTTTTAATGAACTGAGCCAGCCACTAAAAGGTTCTAAACTGTGGGCTATTTGGAGCTAAAATAGAGATGTAAAGAACTTATAAGCTTGACCTTTTAAAAAATGTTGTTACCACATATCATCACATAACTGTATTTCACATATTAAAACAAAATAAATAAATAAGCGGTTTCAAATTTCGACCTGAAAACATAAATACATTTAAGTTACGAAGCACACAACATAACCACTCGCCCACTGTACACATGCTATGTTAGATAAGAATAAATTGTTATCTATACCGGAGTGCTAAGACAATAATAGTCAAATAGACAAATATTTACAATTGACTATTCGTACATTTACGCACTTGTAATAACATCCTACAAATAAAATAGCGTGTATTATGTTGTGCACAATGTTTCAGGACAGACGTGTGTGATGTATGTTTGTAATAATTATAACCAATCCTTCGTATCCTAAGTGTAAAGTACGAATGACAGGTTGGATTATTGGACTAGGTGCGTGAGTGAAAGCCATTTCAAATTATGGCAACAGACAGAAAGAGGCCGTGTTCTAATTCGTTTCGAGTTTCTTTTTTCATAATTAGTATTTATCATTTCGTAAGGTTTATTCGGAACACCACGACATTCAACTGCCTGGCACGTCATACCGCTATTATTATTATGGTATCATTATACCAAAATAAAAAAAATTCTTAAATAAACAGTTATTATTCCCGTAAATTTATCGAGGGCCATTTAAAATTTGAAATTAACAAAATGAAACCAACATGATGTGAAATTGTTACTTAACAAAAATTTTGTCATGATAAAATGCCTATTTCAAGAATATTTGAGCTACTTGTTCCATGAAATAAATATTTTGAGTATAATAAAATAATTGTTTAATCCAATAACCTTGTCTATATGTGTTTTTAAAGGTTTGGAACAGGCAAAAATAATATTGCGGTTGTTTGGATATTTTTATTTTGTAATTTATCAGCTTCGAAGCTGAAAAAACGAAAAAAGCTAATTACAAAAAAAGTCATAGATTTTGTAGGCAAAATGGGTAATGTAACAATGTTGTTTAAAAAAAAGTGCCAATTAGTACACGGCCTAATAATGTGATCATGATGAGTATGAGTTAATTTACTGCATTAAAGAGCAAAAAAAAAACTGGCACACCTGCATAATATCGTGTAGGGCCCCTGCAAGCACGCAGAAGTGCCGCAATACGATGTGGCATCGACTCGACTAATGTCTGAAGGTATGCAGGAGGCAATTCACACAATGAATCCTGCAGGGCATTCCACAAATCCATAGGAGTGCGAGGCGGTGAAGATCTCTTATGAACATCATGTTGCAAGACATCCCAGATATGCTCAATAATGTTCATGTCTGGTGATTTAGGTGGCCAATGGAAGTGTCTGTAAATCAGAAGAGTGTTCCTGGAGCCACTCGACAGCAACTCTCGACGTGTGGGGTGTTGCATTGTCATGCTGGAATTGTCCACGTCCGTCGGAAAGCACAATGGACCAGAATGGGTGCAGGTGATTGGACAGAATGCTTACATATCTGTCACCTGTCAGAGTCGTATCTAGACGAATCAGGGGTCCCATTTCACACCAACTGCACAAACCCCATTCCATGACAGAGCCTCCACCAGCTTGAACAGTCCCATGTTGATATGTAGGTACAATGGATTCATGAAGATATCTCCATACCTGTACATGTCCATCCACCATATACAATTGGAAATGAGACTCGTCAAACCAGGTAACGTGTTTCTAGTCATCAACAGTCCAATGGTGGTATTAGCGGGCCCAGACGAGGCGTAAAACTTTGTGTCGTGCAGTCAACAACGGTACACGAGTGGGCCTTTGGCTCCGAAAGCCCATATCAATGATGGTCAGTTGAATAGTTCGCACGCTGGCACTTCTTGATGCCCCAGCATTGAAATCTGCGCCAATTTGAGAAAGTGTTGCACACTCGTGAAATGGTCGTACGCGAAAATCCTAATGTTATCGCTACCTTGGAGATGCTATGTCCCATCTCTCGTGCGCCGACTATAACACCGCGTTCAAACTCACTTAAATCTTGATAACGTGCCATTGTATAAGCAGTAACCGATCTAGCATCTTTGCCAGACGCTTTTTGTCTTATACAGGCGCTGCCGACCGAATCGCGTTACGCTTATTGGTGCCATACCTCTGTTATTTGCATACGCATGCCTATACCGGTTTTTTTGGCTCTTCAATGTATAACAGAACAGAGACATTAAGGATGTTAACTAGAGTAAAAAAAACATTAAATATTGCGCTTATTGAGAAATAAAAAAAATATAGTGGATATAGATAGATTAATGCTGTAAATTATACCTGTGAGATTAAATTAAGATCAAATGCAGTTATTTTATGTTTATTAAGATCTCCATTCCTCACGAACTCAGGTACGCCCCTCGGGCATCTTGTAACAATAGATATTCCGTGTTGCAGTTGTTGGTGTCATGCAGTGAAAAGTTTTAACTTTTCTGCCTGGTGAATAAATAGTATCTACTAAATAAACACATTATTTTTTTCTTGTAATAAGAGGTAATATTACCATGATGCATTTACTGTAGTAGCTGTCTTAATTTTTCCAGGCTTCAAACTACAAGATTGGCAAGCAGGTGTGTCTGGTACTGTAGAACGAGGGGAAACTTTAGCTTATGTTATGCTTATAATGCCATATTTTTTTATGTGCGAAAAAGATCCGCTATTTTAACAGTGTTGTGAGCATTATAAATAAATATGCATATGTTCATTGATGACTTTGGTGATTATTTTTCTGTTCATGCATCTGGGGGAGGTGGGATGGTTACTCCTGTGTGAGGAAGGTGGTTGGGCGTTTGAGGTGGTGTGGCAGTACCATGCTATAAGAACCAAGTCCTTCACTACAACCGTCTCTAGAAAAAGTGAATAATGCGTTTCTTATAGCCTCTCTTCATCCATGGCGACCCAAGCCTTCTTGTGCCTCCCCTGTTTTTTACAAATTCGGCTCCGCCGGCCGTATCCCTATGTGAACCAGTTTCCTCGTGGCTGGTAAGGGGTATCTGCCGTGATGGCTTGGGCCGATAGTTGCTACCTAGGCCCGACCACTTAGCATTCAGGCCGTTGGGGCCCAAGACAGGAATTTCCTGAATGAAGAAATGATGATGTATGGTAAAGGTCTAGTGTCCGATGACAGCCTGTCGACTGCTTTGTGGCTGGCTTGGTGGTAACGGCGGGCGATGATGACAAAAGGGCATTCCGTTGGGACTTCAGATTCTTAGGAAAATTACGAATACAACCCTTCAGAGCCCTTCCGCACCTCCTACCTGTGGAGTTGTTTGGCGTGGCGGTCTGACATGGTTAACCCACAAGTGCCATGGAAAATAAGTGGGAGCACGGGATAATCGGATTGGCCCCACCAGTGGTTCTCACAGGTGTACTAATCACTAGAGGTGGGACTGGTGCTGGCAGTGGTTAACTCCAGATGCTTGGAGGAGGCTCGGAGAGATTCCCCTTCTTAATGAAGAGCCGGGTCGTGAACAGGCATCTGCTCCGGTGGCGTCCTGCGTTGATGTTAGGGGTTTGGATAGTGCTCCGGCTAAACCACATGCTTGGTAATCTGAGTACAAGGATCTCAGGCCTTGTGGTAGGACATCCTCGGGTGAGCTTATGAATCAGAACGGGGCTCCAATTCTGGTCAACTTATGTGAGCGCTGGTCATGTCTGCGTTGAGAGGGCGTAATCCCTCTCCCCCGCCGACTGGGCGGCCGGGGCGTGGTATGGTCGTAAAGGCTAAGACCGCCACGTTAAAATATCATAACTATGTTTGTTTTGGCTGTATTACAGACTTATTTGCATGCATCTGTTATTTTAATGAATTCCAAACATTTTTTTTAACAATTTGTTGGGGCTGTAACTTATATTGAAATAATCATTTAATGGAATTCATTATGTTTTCTAACATTTTATGGGATTTATAAAGTGATAACTATGTGCTCTAAAGAACAACTAAAGTATAAGAAATAATGCATGTATTTTTTAAGTGATAGCCTTTTTGCATGATACATTAATACATATGTCTACTACATTTTAGGGATAAATACTTATCGATAATGTTTAATTTGGTACAAGAATGTTCTCGGTAAGATAGTGTAAATATTAGGTCACTGTATTTTAACAGAATACTGGAGTAACTATGATTGCTCGTGTTTTAGTTTGTCTCGGTCTTCTTGGTTTGTGGGTGGAGTTTATGTACACCAAACATAGTTTACTATTGCATTACCGCATCCAAATTATTTAACTAATCTCTTTAACCCAGTGATTTTGTTACGAATTATGCTAAACATTGTACAATGCATTTTAACTCCTATAATAATACAAACCAATTATTGTGAATATTCTCTTACAGTGGTAAACATTTTGATAATACAGCACAGATTGATCAGGAGAGCACAAAAAGTATGCAAATACATCGCACGCACACTAGTACATTTGTACGTTGTTGTCACTTTGAGTGGAAGTGTGAATATGTAGTGTTAGCATTGCATACAACTTTTAAGGGTTCTTAAAAATAGTAAAGTAACACAAATATGGTCATTAAAATACTTGGTTCAGGAATAACAACTGTATGCTTTTGAAAAAAAACCTTAGACTTCCATTGTTAGCCATAACACACCAAACATTAAGACTGTGCAAATTGGTTCATTATTAAAGGTTATTCTAAGTATTCAAGTATATCACTCGTGCAAATGTGTACACATCCAAATCTCTAAGAAAAGCCGTATCACAACAGAAATAATGTACATGAATTATGTAGTTAAATGTCAATATCATATTTGAATTGTGCATATTGATATACAATAATTAATTTGCTTTAAAATATTTAACAAAACCAAGAATCTCTATTGATTGCCAGCATGAAGTAGAGTTGTCCTCTGGTGGTAACTGAAGAGATGTCCTCTGGTGGTCCCTGAAGAAATATCTTCTTTCTGTCCCTGAAAGGATGTCCTCTCGCGGTCACTGAGGGGATGTCCAATGGTGGTCCTTGAGGGGATTTCCTCTGGCGGACCCTGAGAGGAAATCCTCTGGCGGTCTCTGAGGGGATGTTGTCATGCAGTCCTTGAAAGGATCTCCTCTGGCGGTCCCTGTACTGCCCATAGGCAGTCTCTGGCTTACATTTTGTCCCTCACAGGATCGCCATAGGATGTCCAAATAAGACACAAGGAAATACGGGTTTTGTACATCCTAAGGATCTCCTCATCGTCCACAGAGGATGACCTAGGGAAGTACTTAGGTTGTCACTGCGTTGGCTGGGTTAGTTATTTACATTACAAAAATTTAAAGATGGTAAATTAAGTAATTTCAAGATCAAATAATTACAATATTCGCAACATTATGCTCAAAATATTATCATAGGTAGCCAATTGGTTAGCTGTGACAAAAATGCATGATGACATTCAAAAGAGGATGAAGGGTCTATTTTCAGTTGGTGTTTCTTTTCTTTGTAATTACGACAAAATTATTAATTAATTCAGTTCAAAACAAAAATGTATTTGATAAAATGAAATATCTAAATTAATGTTATTAAGTAAACTCTATTGTTCAGTTTAAAAAGAAAACCAGAAAATACTGATATTACTAATGGCCTACTTTCATCAACAAGAGTGAAATTGATTTTTAATTAAGGTATTTAAAACAGAGTTGGTAGGTAGGACTTGACTCCTCTTTGAAATCAATAACATTAGTAATGAAATCAGAAACATATGCGAGAGAAGTGATACAATTACAAATACACACATGCCCTACCCAGGACTTGAACCCAGAAAACTTCGTACACTAAGATAGCGTGCAATCCACTGCATTATGGAGGTCGGATTTGGAGCAACAACTTCGGATTTAATCAGTCTAGTGTTTCTATTGATAGGGTTAAAAAAAACCTAAAATATTTACAGGGACATGATTATAAAAAACTAAGTGAGTGAGCCAATTAAAACATATAAGTTTAGATGGCCTACTGTAGCTCTACTTGTGTGAGGAATTTGGTGGAAATGTGTTGTTTGGTTACTAAAATATGGCATAAAAAACCTTATTAAGATATTTGATGCTATCGTACAAAATTTAAAAAAAAACAGAGCTCTACATATAGGATAATTCTCTTGTATGCTGTATTTATTCAAATATTGGCTAAAAAGGTTAAATGTTTTAATATATGCATCAAACATACCTAAATAATATATGAAGCTGTTATTTTCAACATCATTGTCTGAAAAATTTAAATCATGGTAGTTTGCAAGGTCTTCGGAAGCATTTATGGTGTGCACAATTTTGTACTAATTAATTGAAATGTTTCAGTTTAACATTTGGTGGGAGTCAGTTGATTGGTACTCGAGATGTGGCATAACACCTCCATAACTTTCGTGTTGCAATCTTCATAAATTTCAGGAAAAAAGTAATGTAGTAGCTAATTAGTTGATTGTATACTGCCAAAATTCAAACTTATTATAGATTACATAATTTCATAGATATAACACACAACACTAAAATGATTTTATAGCCATATTTCTAAAAATAAGTGTGTCATGCTTAAAAATACATTTATTTATATTGACGCATCCTGCGTCCCGAAAGATATTGGCTCGTCAGAAGGCACACTCTGGCGAAACTCGTAGGCAGGCTACCGCAATAAATATTAAGGGTTGGGCGAGCGTGCTCGAAGAATGACGCCAGGATCCCGACGCGGAATGAACATGTGCAGAGGGGACGCAAGCTCACACCAGCAGCAGCGTCTCCCCCGAGCCAGCTACCGCAATAAATGATGAGAGCTTTTGGCGAGCGGGCCAGAATAATAGCCACGCGAGATCCGGAGGCAGCAAAAGAAACACGTGCGCCAACCAAGGGACCACCAAGGGTCCCAACACGTGCAGTGCAGAACAATAAACGTATATGCCAGAAGCAAGGGACGATGCCGGGCCACGTGCGGATAGCCGGAGCGCCGAACACGTGTTTTACATCTCAGGGGATGCGGCGGTCAGCGCAGCCACATGCAGAGGGGATGCAAGTTTAATATGGCGAACGAGCATACAAAACCACGAGAGAGAAGAAGGAACGGGCAGTCAGACGTCGCCAAGCGAGGAGTGTGGACCAGTGCCGGGAGAAACGATATCGCGAGAATGCATCAAGATGTCAACGTCAGTCGGAGGACATCAAGCGAGGTGTGCGGAGCAAAGCCTTTACGAGAGGGGGTGTCGAGACGCCAACGCCGATCGGGAGGACCTGTCGCAGCCCAGACGTCCCAGTCTGCCTACCGAGTGACGAAGCGGTCCAGAGGTCGCTGGCCGAGAGAAGTCCAGCGCCTCGAGTCAGATAAGTAGAGTCATACAGGAAGTGTGAAGAATCTTGCTCCCCACTATGCAAATCGCCGCGTCAAGCCATACATAGCCTACGTAGAAAAAGGGGGAGGGGAGAGTTGTCTCGTGTGTTCATGTAGAAGTGACCCTGTTAAGCATAAATAAAACTGACATATGTTAACTCGCAAAGAAGGTGAATTTATTTGGTTAATTGGACCTAGGGATAGTAACGTCAACACATTCCTACGCCCTAACACTGAGAGCTAGCATCCATCGCTGGCGCCTTACGCCGAGAGCAGAATCAATACCTACTTATAAACCATAGCATTGAGCAGGTATCAATATGGCTTACCAAAGTACAACATATTCGCTAGATTTTGTAAGAATAAGTTGATTGTTTCACGAGATATGAGATAAAAATTAAGTTTTTTATTGTGGGGCTATCTTACAAAATGGCAGATAATAGAGGCTACGCATAAATAAATTTGATGGATATGAATGGTACTGCTAGCATACAAAGTTAAGTCAGAATTTTTTTTATAATAAACTATACTGAGCATAAATATTTATTTAGCCATAATTTCTCAAATAAGTGCGTGGCCTACTTAAAAATTTCCAGTTCACACCACCTGCTGAAGTGCTCTCTGTTTGCCAAATTTGGTAGGAATCTGTCAATTATTTCCCGAGATGTGACATAATAACTTTATTAATTATTCACATGGCCATATCTTACAAAATTGAGTCCAAAAGTCACTCCATGTAGCTACAGTTGATAGTTATAATATCAACTGCCAGCAAACAAAGTAAAGTTGGAATTTAATTAATGGTTTCGACGATATATCATTCGAAGGCAAAAATATGCAACATGGCCACCATATTGAAAATAAGTGTCTTACATGCTTCAAAAAATTCATAATTTGCATCAATACTACTTGTCTGCCAAATTAGGTAGGAATCTGTTAGTTTTTTGCCGAGATAAGCCATAGTAAATAAATTTGTTCACATAGCACTATCTTCCAAAATGGCCGACAAAAGGAAATTGCACATGAACACTTAAAATTCATACAGTATGTAACAGAGTTAATAATTTTTTTCAGGTAACCTCTACAGTGTTCATAGCCACCAATGTCAGTGTATTCAGTATATCATTGACTTATGCAGTGCATTTGCACGATAAATATATTCAATATTTTAAACTTCCTAGTCGTGAATAGTGAATTTTTAATTTTATGTGTCCTGGTTTCACGGAATTTGTACACTTTTGTGTCAGCAGATGACATGAGGCGTGTTTCAATTCAGTTAGTAAGGTTCCTTAAGGTATCCGCCTGGTTTAAGGACTTTTGCACTCCTGTGGCTCCCAGGGGCGACCGAAGCATGCGCATGAACTCTCTCAGCGCCCCTACGCGCAAAGCATTGAACTGACGTGCAGCCTTGCCGTCGATAACGTGCTTCTATGAGACTTTCAGCGGAGGCCCAACCATTTCATGGCGTAACAATAAAACTAAAGTTTTGATGCGAGTCCCTATTCCTTTTTTAATATTTTGTACCTGAATATTCATACCTTAAAATGACCTTGAATTAATCCCTTTGAGCCATTTTTACAATCAAAAAACTTGCTATTGAGACAAACGGAGGTACTGAAAAAACCCATACTGACTCGTAACGTTTCTTAATGCTATTCCTAAGCAGACCTCACTCAGACACATCTGACGGTTTTTTAATAAAACGTTTTCTGCTGGAGTTGTGCACACCGTTCGGTGGCCTACCCAGGCGGCCACCTTAACTGCTATGGGCCGTATGCAGAGATCTTCCTTTTTCACGAAGGCGGCCATAAATCAACAAGGAAGCCTTCATTGCAATGCAAGAACCTCCCTTAAGCGTAACGTGTTGAAGGCGACCTTTAACTTAAGGAAATGAAGTGGCGAGAATTTAGGCTGCCCAATGCATGCCTTTAAGCTTCCTTAAGCAAGATAGAGGCTGAACCATCGAAAATAACACCTGTTTAATAGTTTGTAACGTTCAATTAAAGAGTAATTGTGACGTATGCTACATGTAAATGATGAACATTTATTTTAATTACCATGTGGGAATTATTTCACTGCTTATTTTAAACTCTGAAAAATTAATGTGGTCATCCCATTTATGGTCAGTGTAATGTGTATGTAAACAATGGTCTTGTGTAGTGGTGATTATTGCAATGGAGTACGAAGTGGCGAGGTTATTTGACGAAGATCATTTGGATTTTCTTCAAAGTGTCGAGAACCGTCAATGTTATGAACGTCATCGTCGGTATTTGCACGATGGTCAAAACCCGTGCGAATACTTTTCGGAAATAGAGTTTGTGAAACTTTTTCGTTTCACGAAACAGACTGTAATGGACACTATTGTGCCACTTGTTGCCGCCGATAACGGAGATAGAAGAGGATTGCCAGTACCACCAGTCCTGAAAGTGGTTATCGCCCTCCGATTTTATGGCAGCAATAGTTTCCAGGTGGGTACAGTGTTATTTGGTTTTCGTATGCATTTGTAATGTAAACGGAGTGCATTAACCTCTAAATGATCCGGTCGTTAGGACAATGGTATTTATTTATTTATCATCGCATAAATCTCAATACATATGGAGTGTAATGTGTCAAATATAAATACCAGAATACACATAAACTGTCAGCTGTCAACAATACAGACTACACAAATGAAATATAATACATAAGCAAATAGGACACTAATCTGTAAGATGATAATAGTGTCCATACAAAATAATCACAATTTGTCATTTGACAATATATGGAATACAAGATCTCTGTTATCAACAGACGAAGAATATGAATTAGAGTACCCATTACAATATAATTATATGAATAGACAAATAGGACATACATCTGTAAGATATGAATACTTTCCATACACACATAACAGCAATTTATCAGTTGCCAATATACAGAATACTAAATGTAGGTGTACGTAACCAAATTATGAAATTGAAATATGCGAATTGGGAATACAGTATCCATTACAACCCAAATACATGAACACAAAACACTATTAGTTGTCAACCATTGTTTTTGTCACTTAAATATTAATTTACTGTATAATATGCTTTCATCAACAGATATGTTCCCAATACCATTTTAAAGTTTCTAACATAATTAACATGTTTTACATTTGCAGGTAGTGTAAAATAAATCTTCCTTGTGTGTATATGTTGTAACAAAGTTACAATTGAAAGTAGTTTTTATGCCATGTTCTGTGTGTATTCTAGTTAGTTAAGTAGGTAATAGCATAATGAGGTTAATTGTACATTATAGTTGCACATGTTTGAGGCAGTATGTAATATGCATTGCAGACACCAAATAGAACATGTAATTGCCAGCAAGGCATGTTTGTATGTAATTTCAGATGTGAATAGGTTAAATAGAATTGTATGGCAAATGTTTGTGTGTTGCAGAATGTTTGCGGTGACCTATNTTTCTAACATAATTAACATGTTTTACATTTGCAGGTAGTGTAAAATAAATCTTCCTTGTGTGTGTATATGTTGTAAAAAAGTTACAATTGAAAGTAGTTTTTATGCCATGTTCTGTGTGTATTCTAGTTAGTTAAGTAGGTAATAGCATAATGAGGTTAATTGTACATTATAGTTGCACATGTTTGAGGCAGTATGTAATATGCATTGCAGACACCAAATAGAACATGTAATTGCCAGCAAGGCATGTTTGTATGA
>NQII01005473.1:107291-163146 GCA_002778355.1 Clitarchus hookeri | reverse complement strand
GGGGCACTCTACGACCGGAACGGTCAGTTTGAAAGAAAGATTTATTATTTCCCACCTAACTAATTGGCTTGATTAAACACACAATTATACTCGGAAAATTATATAGAACACTTCAAAGACACTAGCTATTATACACTACACCTTATTTAATGTTCACATGATATGCATTTATTCTGCGATTACTTCGCAATCCCCTAAGGGCGAATTTCACGAACATTTGCCCGTGGGCGATACATTCTAAGGCTATTTACTACACATTTTGAGACTTTATTCCTATCCTTATAGCACAGATCTCTCTAGCGAAACCACAGGCACTCGGTAGGTTCCCTCGGTGAACAATGCGGACACGCATTGGGGCGCACCACGTGCGTGTTCCGCGGGCCGCACTGGTGCAGCGACTGTGGGCTTATGACGTGTTACCATAGGCCGTGCCAGACCACTCAGGAGTGGTCCACGTCAATTATATAGTATTCAGTAGGTTTAATTATATCACGTAGAATATTTTTGACGAGTATATATTATCTCAGTAGTTATTTATGTAAAAAGGTTTGTAAAGTTGCTACACAGATAAAATGCATGCAAACCGCGTTTCTTCACGCTTCGAGGATTGGTACCTCAAAAACTGTATTACTTTCTTAATTATACTGCATTGTTGATTGGCATTTGTATGCAATTTCAGAAACAAGATTGTATCTATCGACTGTGAGATGCTTCTATTAATTAAATTACTGTTTTGGATTATGGATACATGTAATTTGATTAATTAATTAATTATTTGCATCGGTTATTTTGGAGCATATTTGTCTGCATGCTTGTTTTTAAGCCTGTTATACCTCTAGCTTATTGCACTGTCTTTATTTACATTACCAAATCAATACTTTAAATCCTTTTTATGTTAATAACCCTCGACTATTAATTTTATTTTCAGCATAACCCGATTTGGGAAATATGACATATTTTTATATTGCATGATTGCATCCGAATGTATGTGAAAAGTTAAAATTACCTTATCTGCCAAGCTTATTTATAATGTATTTTGTAAATGAAATTAAAAAAAAGATAAATGGGGAATATGACACATAGTTCAGGAATATCGTTGTTATTGCTCTAATAATAGTTCTGTATTTCTTACAACCTTTGTAACATTTCAGTATAATTAGAAGGCCAAAATTTTTCTCCTTCTTTATTTATTCGTTCTTCTTCTCCAACAAATAGACGAAGATCACTGGTTTTATATTATCGAGTATAAAAATTAAAAACATCTTTTAGCTCTTGTACTTATTTTTATGCAGACATGTCATTATTTTCTCATTTTCTTCTTCATCACCCACACTCGTCTGTTCTCGGCGGTGGTGACTACATTTGTTACTGAAAAAAGTTCGACTCGAACTATAGCATCTCACTTTTTGTTATTTACTCTCTGATTGGCTATTGTCTGACCACGCCACATTTCTCCTCCAATCAGAAATTCGGAGACGAGAGCCAATGAGAACACTTTTCTTTAATTTTAAGTGATTGAAAATTTATAATATATTATTCTAATGGTGAGTCGATATGGTTTTTGAGACTTTTCAGATATTGCCGATACAAACTTAGCGATAATCATAACAATTACAACAGCAATAACCTCTAAATAATTTGTACATCAACAAACTTCTGACATAACCAAACATGCGCTGTACTTCGCTTAAATCATAAAAATCTTAATACGTTTATTATGTAGGTAATTTGTGTGAATTAATTATGTCAATTAATTCAAAATTGTGTGATTTCATTATGTGAATTAATTTAACAAATAATTTGAAAACAAAAAGGTAATAACAATATAATTATGATCTTTGAAACCCACAACGTAAGACCTTTTCTACTACCGGTTATTTTAATGTGGGTTCGTTTTTACCTAGCACAGATGATTAGTACAACAGTTTGAAGTAAGCTTAATATTTTAAACATATCGACATCAAGAAACCCTAACTAAATGTTATTTTTTTAATTTTAAATATAATTTTACATAATAATATAAGATTGTGGTGTTTAGACCAATTTCCGAAGGAAAGAACGGTTTACAAGNTAAATATAATTTTACATAATAATATAAGATTGTGGTGTTTAGACCAATTTCCGAAGGAAAGAACGGTTTACAAGTTCAATCTCTCCCATTTAAAATGTTGAATGCGTGGTTAAAATTTTACGGAACGCGGTGCAAATGTAGTAATTAGTAAGAACATCTGGATTTTTTCAGTTTTCGATCATACTGGGGGCTTGTTTTCAAAATGGCAGCGATTTTGAAATTTAGGGCAATGTCATATCTCTGGAACCATTCAGCCGATTTAAACCAAATTTTGTATGTTGTCAATGCATCATAGATATTGCTGTTAGTATACCATTTTATAAAATAGCATCACAAGGAAAAATAAAGCTTTTATGATATTATAACACAAGAACTACTCAACCAGTTCTCGCCAAATTTGGCAGGTCCCTTATTAGGTCATGTAAAATTGTGCTACTTAAAACTATCATAAATAATTTTCAAAATAGCAGCTATACAAATATTTTAAGTTCACACAATTTAAACAAAATTTTGCGTGCTCAAAACATTTATTACAAGAAAAATTTATGCCAACACATAGCTACTTTTGTTCGCCATTTGAACATAGCGCCCCATTTAAAATGAAGATTCTATGTCATTTCTTGGGAAAAAGAAATTTATTCCCACCAAAGTTGCCAAACAAGTAGTTCTGCAGAAGGCGAAGTAAACTGTGTTTTAAGCATGTAGGCACTTATTCTGAAAATGGCGGTGGATAGTAATTGTAAACATTTTATGCTACTTTGTCGAAACCATGTAATAAGTTCTAACTTAACTTCGTATGCTGGAATCTGACACATTGGCAGGTTCGGACTTCAGGAGAATTACGACTAAGCATTATTCGGATAGTCCGTCTCCTATTAAAGGGGACCCCGCGGTGCTCACAGAGTACAAGAATAGAGGGCTTGCGGTCAACGACCCTTAGATGTGGCCTCCCCTCATGGTCCATCATTGAATTATCAGCAATAATTCAAGATGGCTAGGCTAATGAGAGGTGTTTTGTCCCCTCTCAACGCATATTCACTCCTGTGCTAAGATTGTTACCGGCCATTCCAATGCCCTTGATGACAAAACGGTCGATTATAGACCCAGCTTCTCTTAAGAAAATAATAGGTTATTCAGCCGTGGTACAGATGGACAATTAAAGACGCTTGGCGAACATTTCGGCACAAGATAGTTTATTTGATTCACTCTCCTCTGGGGGACATATGACCAGTTTTCCCCGCTATGGCACGGGGAGCTCCTAAACAGTGAAGACGGCGCGAAGCCTACGTGGTATTACATGTGAATAATTACGGCTTAGGAGTATAAAAGGCTCCTGAGGTGTGGGTGGCATGCTCCTCCGGCAATGAAAATATAAGTTGTTCCCACCTAAATAAATGTCTATTAATGCGCCACATTATTAGGGGAGAAGTGTGCAGGCCCGGAATCCAGGAAAAAGCTATCACAAATTTTTGTTATGACAATACATTTATGGAGATAATAGTTATTGTAGTTATGTTTTTCCATTTGGCCGGTGAGCGAGTCCATTACTGGTTGAAAGGGGCTACGTAGATATACTTGANGGGCCAGGTAGACATACTTGAATATTAAAACTACAACGGGAGCAATATTGAAGGATATTCCTCAGCTGTATTGTCTGTGTAATACATTTTCAGAATCTAGGCAGAACACTGTCGTGTATGACACAACACTTGACCCCACACTCTGCAGGCGGCACGAGGTTGAAAGGGGGGAAGCGGTGCGGCGCATGTCTCCTACGTCGATGCTTCATGCGCCTGACAGCTGGGTGGGTTTGGATGACAACATGCTGGCCCTAAGAACCCCTGCCCTGACGAGATGCCTCTTGAAGTCGGACGATCACCTGATGGTGGTGGCAGCTGTGACGTCATTCAGCACTGTGCGACTGCCTGTGTGTGGCGAGTGTAGTTGGAAGTGAGGGCGAGGAGACTGATAGGCTGGCGCCTTCTACACTTATATTACAACTATAAAATGTGTCTACACGGAGCCTCTTATGTACGCCATTATGTTTGATGCCGTCACACGAACTAATTAAATTTATATGTCATATTTTGCAAAACAATTTNTCAAATGTGTCTACACGGAGCCTCTTATGTCCGCTATTATGTTTGATGCCGTCACACGAACTAATTAAGATTATATGTTATATTTTGCGAAACAATTGACTGATTCCTACATAATTTGTCAAACTAGTAGTAGGCCTACCGTGGCAATTGATGTAAACTGGTATTTTGTTAACTCGATCAGCCACTAATTTTAAAGTGGCAGCCATATATTTAAGCATGGGATCTTCGATATCGTCGATACTTGCATTCAATTCTATCTCATGTTTGAATGCTGGTAGTATATATTAGAATCATCAAATGTGTACGATACAAAGTCTTTTTGTACGCCATATTGAAAGATATCATAACATGAAATATCAATAATTTCCTGTCATGTTTCTAAACAAACAACCGATTCCCACCTAATTTGGCAGGCAAGTAGCATTACAGCAGGTCGTGTAAATTAATGTTTTTAGTAGGTCAGAAACATTTTTTTCATAATGGTAGCCATTAAAATATTTTTGTTCTGTTCGTAATATTTACCTAACTACGAAACATATTTGAACTAAGGTCTTTATCTTGGTTTAGTATAAATATATACTATTACCACTAAATTGGCTGTAAGGCGTCTTATAACTCTGCCATTTTGTAACGTGGCCCTACAAGAAAATATTGAGTTTTTTTGTCATATCTCGGAATGCAATCCACTTATTACTAATAAATTTGGCAAAATAGTTTTACTGACGTAGAGTTTATTAATTTGTATGTTTTAAGAACTCTAGACACTTATTTTCGGAATGGCGGCTATAAAACATTATAGCTGAGTGTGCTATATCTACGAAACTATGTAACCAATTGTCACTTTGCTTTGTACGCTGGCGGCATCTTCAGCAATCTTCGAATGTGCTTGTATATAAACTTGTTGCTCTTCATTTATTAAGATCGTCACATAAAAAAATTGATGTTTTATGCCATAACTCTAGGACTAGTCAACCGGTTTCGACCAAATTATATGTGGAAGTAGCGATACAGCAGTGCGTTTAAACTGACGGGTTTTAAATATGGCATGCATTATTAAAGCCGTTAATATAAATAATTTACAATTTCCTGCCTTTTTCACAAGTTTTGCCAGGGGAGAAAATTGAACATTTTGCCGTATTTCCGAAACAATTGAACTAATTTCCACCAAAATATTTTACACCAGTAGCGCTACAGAAGGCCATGTAAAATTGCACAATTTTAGTGTGGTCAGATATTCATTTTTAAAATGGTGGCCAGGTAAATATTAAGAGAAGATTGTCTTAGCTTCAAATCAATTTAAACAAATTTAATAAAATTTGTATTTTGACATTATCAATTACCGATTTCCACCAAATTCTTTACACAGGTAACACAACGGTAGGCCACGTAACACAACGGTAGGCCACGTAACATTACGTGTTTTAGGTGGCGTAGGTACATATGTTCATAATAACATCTCTGTAAATATTTAAGTTTAGCAAACCGTATAATTCAAAATAGTTGACTGATTATATCCGAAGTTAAGGTTTCGACTCCTACTTTCAAAAAATTGTTGATTGTATGCTAGGTAATAGTGCCTAAGAGGGTTTCTGGGTTTGAGTCCTAGGTGAGGCACCTGCATATTTGTAATTGTACCACTACTGTATCAAATGTTTTCTGTAAAACATACGTGGAGGTCTAGCGACTATCTAAGCTTCTAAGGACATTAATAAAAATATATTTGAACCTATGCAGAGGAGAGGACACCCATTAGCTACATATATCAGTAACTAATTGTTAATTTATTCAAGCATATATTTTATTAGAATGTATACATGAATAAATGCATGCGAAATAATCCCAAGAGAGGAAATATGTCTTTAAAGTCAAAATCAAATGCGCATTTATAGTGGTAACATTTGGGAGGTACTTGGTTTAACATGGTCATCATGAATTTTCACACACAAAATCTCTTGCTACACAATATGCTGGATCCCGTTTTTCTATACTTGACATATAGCTCAAGCTCGATTGTTTCTTTCCCCTGCTCTCAGACAAATAGTTACAACATTAGAAGTACACGCCAGCTATATTACAAAATACCAAACGCATTTACATTACATAGTACTTTGGACAGTCTGTAATTGTACATGTGTTACATTGCTGGTAGGATTCTTTAGTAATATAGTCTAATTAGTTTTGGCTGTAACAAAAATACCTCATAATCGTCACAGTCATACATAACTATAGCACGTCCTGAATACATCCAAGAGAAGCATAATCAGTAAACAAATCCAATGCACTAATTTTCATTGCCTGTCCACATTCAGAGGTATGCTCCTGTCACATGTTGAATGTCATCACGTATTAAATAATGACTAATATCTTAAACTACATGTAAATCTATAATTGAATATTGCTGTATACTACTATGTAAATCACTCTTAAAACACCGTAAAAGAATCTTTATTACCAACTTATCATCAATAGCCCGTGCCGGATAGCAAGTCATATTTGTCGGAAAGTTCACAGGTAATATGCGAGGATTAGTCTGACTTGATGTACGTGACAGCTATGAATGAGGCAGTAAGCTGCGCCATATTTGGCACTGGAAGCCAGAACTTNGATGTACGTGACAGCTATGAATGAGGCAGTAAGCTGCGCCATATTTGGCACTGGAAGCCAGAACTTGTACAGAGTATGTCTTCCTTGTTAGTGTTTGAAGTAAGTGCGAAGTGCAAGCCATGCCACTAGAAACACGATCACACGTTGCAGTTTACCCACACATCGTGGCTCAAGCCATTTTACTGCCAAAGTGTCGCATTTCTAGGACGTTCAGGATATTGAAACACGTGCACGCAATTATAACTGCTAGCCAGAGCACAAACTTAGATGAGAGAAGAGAATATTGGGGTAGGAAACAGTTACAAGGAAAGTATTTGCACTGCGCAATCTCAGTAACGCAATAGCCCTGACATTTTGAGATAATTGGGTCAGAACATGTTATTCACTAGCGTAGAGTGTAATCTTGTTGGACCTCTTGGGTCAGGAATGACGAAATATCACGCGGTAGTGTGTTAATATCGTTCATTATGTAAAAAAAATGTCGGCGATTCGCAACGAACTTTGTTTTTATCCTTCACAAAAATTTCCACTGCCCGCCGTTTCGACACAAAGCTTTATGAGTGCAAAAAACAAAGATGTTGCAGTGCCCCGTACATCGCCGAAGCCCTGAGTTTGTGGAGTAATGTTAACCCGTGGTACATTAAAAAAAGATTATGAGGAACCTATTGCACATAAAAACAAATAGTATCACGTCAGTAATGCCCTCCAAGACTCAGAGAAGTAACACTTGTAAAAAAATATTACTTTTTCATGCAGAATAATAATAATATTGAAATTTGTTTCATACAAATTTATTTAGAGTTATGTGCTGATGAAATAAGTTTTAAGAAAAAGTTATATTTTGTTTATCAGTTTTGGTATAAATTAAAGAAAAGAAAATATTCAGGGTATAAATTTTGTTATAGTTTAAAGAAAATATCTTCAATGAGACTCTAGCCGTTACTAAGAAATGTGCATACGTTTTACATGTAAGAAAAATTAAGGGTTGGAATAAATTATGCGTCGTGGGTGGATGTGTTATGCTGCTTTCTATGAAGTCATAATGTCACGAAAAAACAAGAAACAGTGTTAAACCCACTTCACTACCTCTCGCGGTTTGAGATATGCAAGGTGAAGAAACCCATGCATTGCCCTTAACCCAGGTTTAGACACTCATCATTAGAACCATTCCCCCCCCAAGTTTAAAATCAGCACTTTAAGAAATATGTAGCGGAAAAATATACCCATATGGTAACTCCACATGCGTAGATTTTTTTAGCTCCCATTGTAAGCATACAAGACTATTTATACGCTTAAATAATGCACACATAGAAAGTTTTGCTGGTAAAAAATGCGATACAGTCAGAATACGCTGGCGTAAAGGTTCAAACTTCACAAGTACAAAAGCATAAAAAACAGTTCATTTTCGGCAAAAAAATGTCTGTACTTTCATACATTCCTATGCGCTCGCTCTATTAAGAGATATATCTGATCCGCAGTAAAACACCCTGCCACTCCCTTCAAAGTTCACTCGCACTCTTAAAAGACATTAGCCGAATGAAAAATAACATGCAAACAGGTGTATGCATATGTGTGCGGCCTCTCATCCAGAAGGTGTCAATAGTATTCAGTCTTTATGAATTACGTGACATAAAACATAGCTTTATTCCCGAGATACTATTTCACAACGCAGATTTATACCACAATACGAATTCCACCAAAGACACGAGCATACATCTCTCATTTGCCACCCTTCAACTTTGTCGAGACATTTAAGGAAAAACTTCACAAGTTCTATTTATTAATAAATTCTGGCTCAAACACCCTCTTTATTTGCACAAAACAATTACATGTGAAATCTTTTATTAATTCCAGCGAAACCAAACTTACTTTGTGGTGCTTTGAAACTAAGAAATAAGCGGGAAAAAATGATCATCCTTGACCTGATCATGCGTTAATCACACACACACACCTACACACACACACAGGTAGAGCCCGAAATATCCCTATTGCAGGCGAGACTGATAGATGCATTTATAAACTATTAAGACAAAGGCGTACTTAAAGAAGTGTTCACGAGTCCCATTACAGAAGTAAACAAGAGGCACGTGCAGTCGCAATCTGAGCTCGCGCACTCGGCCAGCCGCGCTGCACCAGGTGTTGAATTGGACTTTGCCCTAGCGCACTGACCGCCGGGGGGAGGCTTGTCTCTCCAGCAGCTTGTTTTATTTCCCACGCAAGCTAACTTTCATTCATCTGATAATAAACTCACATATCTGCACTCACAAGTCAACACCAGGGAAGACCCATGTTCAAGGCGACCCGGGTTCGATACTAAACATGTTCGGCACGCATTAAAAATTTTAATAATCACTCCAGGTGAATTCTGGGATGGGTTTTTCGTCGAGTCCTTACTTGTGCCGCTTGCCGTAGCAACTAGCTCCTTCTTAAAAAAGTATCAAATAAGCTTTTAATATTATTTTAGCTTATACACCACCTAGATAATGTAAACTCGCGCTACTATTTTACGAGACTCTAATACAGTTGCGAATGGAATATATTTTTCTGTTGATTATAAGATAAAGTGGTAACGCCATTTTCTCTCACATCGAATCCGTAGCATCGGGCTTTCAGTATCACGAGCCATCCACGTTCCGGGGACTTAAACATAAACAATATCAACTAGTAACGCAGAATAATATGTACGTATTAACTTTAAATATATCACTATACTGACCACAAAAATTATTTTGTATCAGTAATTTTATGCATATTTGAGGCCTACCGGGATAAGATTTTGCAATTTACATGTATTTAAAGCTGAGATTTCGCACACGATCCGTTGTTGGCCAGGCTGATAATTCTAGGAATATATACCGAATCGGGTCATTATTATTCTCTTCGTAATCCAACGAACGACTCCTTCATTCGCTGATGCATATAATTAGAAATATTTCCACGCCCACGTACACAGTGGTCAATTTATGTTAAAACGTTTGGAAGGAAAATTTTAGCAGAATTTGCGACCCACTCACATCTCCTAATACGAGTGTAAACCTCATTTCATGAATAAAATATTTAACACTTGTTGCGACGGGAAAAACTATAACAGTTTTGCGCCAAGTTTTAATATATATAAACACATACACACGCACACAAGACACCAAATTAGGGTAAGACAAAAAAGACAACCCATTTCTTAAAAATGGTGGAACATTTTCCAGTAACGAACTTAAGATAATGCACCTCATGCTCCGACCAGTGCTACATATTTATATTTCCGTATCTAAGCGATATTCCGAGGTGAAAAAAATCCCTAGCACTTTAGGTTGTATTTATCTGGAACCTTCAGGGGTATCGTCTATGATCACACACAAAAACCTGAACCCTGAAAAAAAAATAAAAAATTCTAGTTTCTTATATAATTTTTTTTAATTTTTTTAGTACGCGCCTTAATAACAGAGCTAAAAAATATTCTAAAGTAGTCCCCAGTTAAATATGATCATACAAAGGTAAATACGCACGTCGGTTATGTATCAGCCCTGGCATGGCAGTGTATCACATACACATACCAACGAAAAAATTTCCAATGTTCAGAAGCCAGAGCAAAATTACCCATTATCGGTGTTAAATTTTGTAACAAACTTTGTGCACCTCCATCATGCCCAGAAAGAGTTCTGTTCCTTGCAAACATACTTGTGCTCTTATCAGCCACTCGTGATGCCGTGAAGATACAAAATATCGTATAATGCAAGTACATATGCAATAGATTAAAAATAAATAAATTAAAATACTCATGTGAACGCACATGAGGTTCATTATTCATGCATAATATAAAAAGTATCAGGCAGCAGGAGAAAATACTCAGGTCAGACTGTTTACTGCAATCTGCGAAATTATGATGATTTGGATACACTAGTTCAGGCTCCCCATTGAAAATAACTCCCCACGCCCATTTTGCAAAGATTATTTCTTCCATGGTGTCACATAAGAGAGAGACGGCATTGGCTAGAGCTCTCGTTTCCCATCACAAGTACGCGTACAGCATACTTTCTTTTGTACAAACATTTTCTCACAGGAAATCCATCTACACACCAGCCCATTCTTCACTCGGCCTCTTCCCCCCAGAACGACGAGACAAGTTCGATTCCCGACACGATCGATTGCAAATTTCGACCCTCAATTCCTCAAAAACATTCCTTCCTCAGTTCGTTTACTTGTCAAACAAAACTCGGCCGACTTAAACAGCCCTATACAGACATAATATTTCAGATTGAACCTTATTCCCCGTACTCCACTTTATCGTATAATTTTTCTTTGAAACAGACCCTTGGATTCGAATTTATACATCACCGAAATAGTAAGACTTCAGAAAAGAAGTAGTGTAATGTTTAATAAATTAAATGTGCCCAACTAAGAACACATAAATGTATTATCCTACTTTTTCCATGCATTAAATCTTTGCATTTCTCTGATGTTTTCAGATGATGGATAGTTCACTATGGTTTCCATCCATGTAACCGGTTTCCTTAAGTTCACAGATTATTAAATATATTGCCTTAGTGTGCATGGCATTCAAATTTTGCAGTCTAACAACAACTTAATTGGGGTCATCAGAAAATGTGTCTCCGGAGTTCTTGTCGATTTCTGAAATATTCACGACATTTTTTTCAGCAAAGTCAGCTAGCTACAGTTTTTGCCGTCAACACTTCTTCACTATCGTGTACATGGCCCTTTCCTTTTTCGCAACTCTTCGAGCCGGAACGAAATCTCATATACGCTGTAGATAATTAGGAAAAATCAACCAGATATGACACACTATGGCCTGTTTTATTTACGTAATATTCTCACAACACACAGCAAGCAGTGTCGCTTCGATTGTGATTAGCAGGGGTATTAACGGGGGAGCATGTCATGTAAAAATAGCCTCCCACGAACCCTGATAATTATTTGCTCGGGAAAAAAGCGTTGAAATACTACTGCTGTCGATACCAAGCACGATAGAAACACATCACATTGAATAATTACGAAAAAATGTAATATGAATACCTAACTGCCGGGTATAAATGATATCACGATCAGATCATGAATATATTATTGTAAATATGCATCAAGTCGGATTTGAACCGTGGCGATTACGTAACAGTACATCCTCGTGTTTGTTAATAATTTCTTGCGCCCTAAGGTGAAAACGAGCCCATGCTTACGCAAGCTGAGGTTCGCAAAATCGCACCTCTGTCGTTTTCCCAGATATAAAATAATTCTTCTTTTCTTTAAAATGTCGGCAGCAATAAATGCAAGCGCTATTCCCGATGCATAAATATTTACAAACTGCTCTGTGAACACTGCGGTAATCCTTATCGCAGGGAACCAAGAAACGTGGCGGTAGATATCAGGCGCCCTTCTATAATGGTTATATGGCACTGACACAGGACTGGACATGCTCAATACGTCACACCATCCTCTCGACAGCAGTCTCTCACTTACCAGAGTTCACGCCTCAGATCAAGGTGAGCTAGGTTCGATTCCTGTCAGGTTCGCACCTGCATTATCGCGCATGTGGGAAACTTTACTGATGCCATTGCCAACAGTTTCACCTGTGATGGACTTGGTGATATCCGGCAGGATTTCTCGGGACACTAGAACTTCTTCGCCTCCTAAACGTCCTCACCCATTTCAGCTGCTAAGCTCTTTCTCAACTCATAACACTGAGTGTTCCCTGAATAAAATGTACTGGTGTTGGCGGGTGGGCCACCCACCCTGATATTTTAGAGTTTTAAAAAAATCGCATAATACCAATGTTAATCAACGCAGATAACTGACTAAGAGTGACAGACGGGTGAAAATTTTTTCATTTTCTCGAATCAGTCGTCAGAAACGCTGTTCAACACGCCAGTTTTCCAATGGATGATATCAAGGTTCTAGGAATTTGACGGCCGAAAATCAATTAACTAATCACTTAGAATGGAGGAGCGTTTGTACATAAGAAGATTGTTAACCATTTAATCCAGATTTAAAAAACGGATGTATTATATATAAATATAAACGTGGGAGCACCCTGAGAAAACTATTATACTATGTTCGCACAGTAAAGGCCCCAGGGAAAATGTAAAACCCGAAGAAACCATTGCCTATGGACTAATTTATATTTATCTAATGTATTTAAAATATGTGTTCGAAATGTTTTTTTGTATTAGCATATTATAAGCATATATATTTATACTACCATATTATATGTATACTTATTTATATTACGATATATTATGCATATATATTCTTTTTACCATATAATATGCTAATAGGCATATCACATATGCATTGGCGATGGTGTGTATGTGTTTGACGAATGAACAAGTTAGGGATAATTTTTTTTCCCCATTATTTCTTAGTTTGACAGCATCAAAAAGTATATTTGGTTTTGCCGAAATAAATAAAAAAATTTACATTAAAATTTTTTAAACAAAAAAAAAGGTGGAGTTCGAGCTAGAATTTTTTAAGGAAAAATATTGTACATGGAATTTATTTTCTACATTCGAAAGGTATAAACCTAACTCTAAAATATCATAGTCTGTGTAATGCATTTGCTGCAATATGCTCAAGTTTTTTCGCACTTGTGAAGCCTTACCTTATATGTCTCGACGAAGATGAAGGGTGGTGAATGAGAGCTGTATGCGCGTGTCTTTTCCGGAATTCGTATTGTGGTATAAATCTGCTTGGTGGACTGGTATCTCGGGAATAAAGCTATGTTTTAGCTCGCGTAATTCATAAAGAGTGAATACTATCGACTCCTGCTGGATTAGAGGCCGTACACAAATACATATACATGTTCGAGTGCTACTTTTCATTCATCTAAAATCACTTAGGAGTGTGAGTGAAATCTGAAGGGGAGGGCGGGGAGTTTTACCGTGGTTGAGATATATCTGTTAATGGAGCGAGCGCACACGAATGTATGAAAATACAGAAATTTGTTTGCCGTAAGTAAACTGGTTTTAATTATTTTGTACTTATGGTTTTTGAACCTGTACGCGAGCGTCTTCTTACTGTATAAAATATTTTTTCTGCAAAACTTACTATATATGCATTATGTAAGCATATAAAGAGTTTTATATGCTGACAATGGGTGCTTGAATAATCGCCGCATATGGAGATATCATATGGGTATTTTTTTCCCACTACTTCAATTTCTTAATGAACTGATTTTATAATTGGGAAGAAATGGTTTCACATTGAGCGTCTATGTGTGGGTTAGAGGGAATGCATTGGTTTATTCACCTTGTGTATCTCATACTGCGAGTGTTAGTGAAGTGGTTTTTAACATTGTTTCTGGGTTTTATGTGTCATGATTCGTTCATAGAAACGAGCATAACTTATCCGTAAACGATTTTTTACAAATGCTTTATTTATTATTTATTAATAACGGTTGTATACGTAATATATATATATACATTATCATTGTTATAATTAGTGTATCTTTAAAAAAAACCCTTAAATTGTAACAAAACTGATATACTAAATATTTTAATTTCTTTAAATTATAACAAAACTAATATCCGGAATATTTTACTTTTTAAATTCATAACAAAATCGATTTACCTTTTTTTTTTAACTTACATGAGCAGGACATAACTTGAGATAAAATAAAAATATATACATATTGTTTTATTTACACACATTTATTTATCCAAACACATTACAATATTATAATCATTAATCCGCATTAAAAAAGGAATACTTTTTTACGTGCATTTTTTTCTCTGAGTCTTGAAGAGCATTACAGACGTAATATATAAATTTTTTTATGTACAGGCGGTTCCTTGCAGTCTTTTTTTATGTAACACGTGTTATCATAACTCCACCAACTTAGGGCTTTAGCGTTGCATGGGGCCCAGCAATATCTTTGATTTTCCACTCGTGAAGTTTTGTAGCGTACGTCTCGAAGAGCTGTGCAAACGGCGGGCAGCCGCAATGCTTGTGAAGGTCCATAGAGTTCGTTCCGATGGGGCACGCGTTATGATTCGCTGACCCTTGGCGTCTTCCAAACGCATAAACAGGCTAATAGGGAATTATGGTAGAGTCCAGCACTGCCGGAATTTTCTCGTATGGATTTTCTTTGTACGAGATGGCAATCTGCTTGATGGTGTACGAATACAACGAGCAAAAACCTTGGATGCTTCTAAACTTTTTTTTTCGCTAAATGTTCTTTATGTAAAAAATAATTAGTATGCAATGCACACACTGCGTTTCAAACATTTTTTTACAAAGTAATTTAAAATTTCATTAAGTTCCATAAACATCAGTCATCTGTGTTCTCGGTTTGTTTCCACTTCGGGTAGTGCTTGCCATTACATTTTTTTAATGAGAGCATATCTTCCATGGGTACAACTTGAGAGTAGATAACTTGCACGTGGACGTCGTCTACTACAGGGATGGCATCTTCAACAGGGAAGTCGTCTTCCATGGACGCAGACGTCGCGAGGGCTGCTCGGTGGGCCTTGCACCAACCCCTGAGGTGCGGTGTGTCGGGAACTGTGGTGGTACCGCCCTCGAAACACTCCTTGCACGGAAGACAATCCCGTATGTCTTCGTTCTGCTGCAGGTAGCCGGCAATTTCTTGAATACAGTAGAAATTTTGTAAGGTGCGTAGGTATAGTAACTCATCCTGTTTGTCTAAGGGACTAAGCGAACGCACAATTCCAAATGCCAAAATAGCCGAAAGGATTTTATGGCCGCTCGGACAACACGCGTACATTTATAAGAGCAAGAAAAATTACTGATTTACCGAGGGGGCTTAAGATGCGTCTTATAAAGAGTTTTTAAGGGGGGAAAATGGTCCGCCCTAACGATTAAATTACGCAACTTATTGGTTGGAACGAAGGTTTCCGAAAACACCCAAGTAATTAGCCAATGATAATCTTTGGCGGCGCTGTCATATACATTGGAAGGGGTTTGGCAATTAGACAGTGAAAGTCAGGGGTGCGACAATTAATCAATTAATTATATTGGAAGGGAGGAGTGGAGTGGGTCAGTCGTCTGCTGTGTGCAGCGCTGGGGACAGCACCAGCAAGGTAAAACTAATGACAAACGAAGAAACCAAGATAACGATACAACGAAGGTGAGAGACAAGCTTCAGTAATATATAAACAAATGACAAACGAAAAAAAATAATATGTTGAACGGTGGCTGTAACACCTACCAAAATGGTGGACTGTAGATTCCAAGTTTTCGGACAGCACTTACCAAAATAACGGACGGTGGCTTTGACGTCTACCAAGATGATGGAGTTAACCTACCAAGATGGTAAAATGAGTATTGGTGAAGAGGGTCAAGGAAACCTCTGGACATGAAAATTTTTCTTTTAATATTCTCGATAATTTTAAATAATTAATTTTTGTAAATTTTTTTTTTGTGGAGTTTTGGCGTTAAAGGTTAGGGTCAAGGTCACATGGATCTAATATGGCCGCCGGCCGACTGGAGTGATGGCACGAACAGCTCCAATGCTCCATTCCCGAGTCCTGATGTACCAAAGTACCCACAATCCCTCTAATCCTGCAATATGTATTAGAGAAGAGCAGGGTATATTGTGTGAAGGTCGCTACTTCGAGAAGGATACCCACGCCAAGCCTCCTAAGGTTTCGGACTCCGAACAACTAACTCAGTTCACAAAGTTTTTGAACAGGTTTCGTATATTTTACTACAAATGTACACACTTGGTCAGAGAGTATAAATCTTAGTGTCTGTTCAACATGATGTCTACCACTGGCCACACAGAAAGTGCAGCACTGCTTAATGTTATGACGCACACATCCGACGATATCCGAATTTGCAGAGATGTCATTATCCCGCTGTATCATAGTAAGTAGCAGATATGTCACATAGAATCTCACTTCATGGCTTGCTGTGTGCGTGGTACATGGGTTTCTGTCAGCAGAGGTTCTACTTTTACGGTCATGGAAGTGTTCATTTCTCGTAAAATAAAAATGGTTTTAATCGGCAAACAGATTCAATGAAATTAAATTGTCACCTCCAGCACATCGCTGCATCAAACAGTCGCAGAATTCCAATCGTTTAACGAAGGCCACTTATAACAATGCAATAATAATTTATTTGCTGCCACACTGGTACCACCAAATGCAGCCCCTAGACCGCAATTTCATGGGTCTCTTGAAGCTTACTTAAGTGAACACGTTAGAATTTGGTTACGAGATAGCCATTGACCATAATTAATGTACAAGACATGGAGATGTTTGAGAATGAGTATGCCAATTTCTCGTAACCAGATATTGCAGGTATTTATGGATTGTATCATTCCGAAAGATAACTACATGAAAGAAAGTTAAGATTTTTCTGTCAATACATGCACTCCATATTTGGACGTTCAAAACTTCAGAACCATGACGAATACAGAGTTTCTCTCGGCATATCTACATCGTCATTAGTTCTACAATAACCTCATACATTATCCATTTCTGATGGTCTAAAAGACGCCACCCACATATCCAAGCTTGGAAGAGATTTTTCGACAAGAGGAAGGATACCATCCACAACTGCTGTGATAATGTTTTTATCTGACAATAAGACACTAATACATTCAAAGATTAGCCAGCCAAAGGAAGGAGGCATTGCAATAGAGGGGATGTAGCTTATGCAGAAAGTGAAATGAGAGAAATTGAATGTGGGACAACAAAGAAACAAAATTTAATCTGAGGAGAAAAGATGACAAAAGTTCAGGTGCTGAAGAAATCTAATTATTTTACACTGTAGAATCTAAAATGGAACTCGATATTCCACAAGGACGACATAAAAATAAAGCTAACATAGTCTTCATGTTTTGTGGACACAATTTTCCATATGGACATCGGTCAAGAAATTTGGATAGCGTGCAATGTACATTTTGTGGGCAATCACTTATTTATCTATGTTTGTGATTTCACACACTATTCCTCAAGTGTTATGAATATTAATGTAGTCAATTGTTAGCAAAATATACTTTTTGGTTATTATGCAATTAAAAAATGTTTCTTAATGCTATTTATGTGGATTATTACATGAGCCTGACATTGGTAAAATTTTTTAAAAAGGTCATGATATTTTTCTTTAAGTCACACACACAATTAATGAGTTTTACAGCTAAATAAAAAATTTTATGAATTTGATAATATAACATGGTATTACATTAATTAAAATTCAAATGAAATTTAACATGGAATATGATACCACAGGAAATAAACAGAATGTGTATGTGACTTTGATCACTAATGCATTATAAGTTACGATTTTTACACCTGAGTTGAAAAGCGGAAATGAATTTTCAAGGTATATATCACACAAGTTCATATTATAATAACCAGTGTGATAAAATTTCGTTTCTTGCTTATTAACAACAATATACTGCCCAACACTGTGCATCGTTCATAATGCATAGCAGCTCCATCGTCTATAATGTTCCCCCTGGAGCAGCCTGATCTCTCCCCTCAGTCACTTTGGGCTCACGGGTTACTGTGCTGCACTGTCAGTAACCGCCGTAGCTAGTCAGATCGCCAGGACACCGTATTCCACTACGCTCTGCTATAAAGGTCCTCGGCTTTGTCATTAGACTCACGTCCTGACCTTCTACTGTGTTCACCTTGTCTTATGCCCTGGTAATGTACTCCATAGTCAAATTCGCGAATGTCTGCCCTGATCGTGCCTCCATCTGCTCCGTCTGTGTTCAAAGACTTCAGTGATTTGTATAATAAACAATATGAAATGATTACTTAGTGAAGGACTACACAAAACAAACTTCAGTGAAAGGGCTACTGTCTGCGGTTTCGGTCATTTTAGTTTTATTGTCTCAGGTAACAAAGGTTTCCCAAACGTCTCTACCACGTCTTACCTTTATTATTTTTTCCGCGGTGTCCTCATTTAACTCGTACACTAGCATGCGAGGTGACCAGATATGCAACAATAAACACTACACTACAAATACCACAAATGTGCACTGTTCGTCTCACCGTCCTCTCGACGTTTTCACTGCTCCTATGGCACTGGAAAGCCATTTTGGAAAACCTCAGCTCATCAATGTTGATGACAATGTGTAGATGTAAATTCGTCGCTACCTGTGAGGAATCCATGTCGTCCCTCGCCAAAGCCAGACGTGAAGCTGCAGTGGCCTCCTGTTGCCTTCCGCCGCTGTGGCTGACTTACCCTGGCGCCATGCGGTTCCACTGGTCTCCTGTTGCCGGCAACCGCTGATAATATTCGACGCTCGCCGACACCTCGCACCACTACTGATGTCTTCCGCTGCAGTCGTCTAATGTCCGCGCACTCGTCTCGGCGACTACGGAAACATATAAATTAGCTTACAAAGTCAGTTTCCCGTCGATACAAGCATGTGACATAGTTCATGTTGACTCAATAGGACAACATATTTTTCCACTTAACTTTACTACGATGATGTAGAATGTGTTTCAGATTTAAGATACAAACTCCTGATATATGTTCGTCACAGGAAGTGGGTTCAACAAAAAGTGGTTCCAGCCCATTTTACAAATAATTACCATCATTACTTTATCCAGACTTCCCTTTAAATATTAATCGAAAGAGCAGGTCCTGTTTATTTACTAGAAAGTTTGTCGGATATGAAACGAATGTTTTTTTCAAAGAATTTCCGAAAATTGCTTACGTTTTTTATTTTTTTTTTCCTCCTTAACATTATGATTTTTTGAAACCCACTCCTAAATTATTTGTAACTGCAACGACATTATTTTATAAAAGTAAACATATCTTAATAAATTCATAGCTTCCTCAAAAAATAATGTTGAATTACAATTTTAATTGTTTGGGCAAATAACTAAAACTCGCCATATTGTTCTAATATATATGAAATAAGAAGGACGATGTGATATGTATATAATACATTATTAAAACAAATCCCATAAAATTTATTTTTATACTCAGAAATTAATATCTTCTAGTGCTTTACTCCTTTGCATCTATAATTTTGTGGTCTCTAAATTAAAATTAGTTTAAAAAATTTCAATATTTAAAAAATGTTTATAGTAATATAAATTTGTTGTAAATATTACATAAGAAAATAAAGATTTAAAAAAAATTCAATTATAACACCGCATAGATTCTAGGTGAGAGCAGAGAGGAAGCTTCTTCCTCTAAGCTGCGGTGTTATTCATCATAACATAACATAAATATAAAAATATAAAATATTGTTCATTGCACACATTTGTTTACTCCAGTAGGTTTCTCACAAAAACTAAATACCATAACAGTAGTAGAAGAATAAGACTTCTGTGCCTGTGTATTTTGAATGCGGCTGTGAAGGACCCGAGGTGCCACATACTTCGGGTCGTCTCGGGCTTGTTCGGCAGTCCTCGGCATCTAGACAGGTATCTGGTCGTATATAAAATATGTAAGATATATGGTGAATTGTAATACTGAGGTCGCATAGAGTAGTCGAAACTATGACAAAATGTAAGGAAAATTTTGTGTTACTGTGAACTATTTGNAGTAGGTTTCTCACAAAAACTAAATACCATAACAGTAGTAGAAGAATAAGACTTCTGTGCCTGTGTATTTTGAATGCGGCTGTGAAGGACCCGAGGTGCCACATACTTCGGGTCGTCTCGGGCTTGTTCGGCAGTCCTCGGCATCTAGACAGGTATCTGGTCGTATATAAAATATGTAAGATATATGGTGAATTGTAATACTGAGGTCGCATAGAGTAGTCGAAACTATGACAAAATGTAAGGAAAATTTTGTGTTACTGTGAACTATTTGGTCACAGCGACCAGACGAATATAGCGTACATCACTGTAGATATGAGAGCAAAACTTCATACCGCAATTACTACAGTTTATGAGGAGATGCTGCTTAATGTGCAAGATAATATTGTGAGGCACGCGGCCAGATGCTAGCGAATGGACGGCTAACAATTTGAACATCTGTTGTAAATCCCGCCTGTCTAACAAAGTTTTGTCCGCTCTTATTGTGGACTGCTTGTTCGGCTCCTTATTATTGCACTGTAGAGTGGTTTGTATTAACGTGCGCTGTATAACGTTATGCATCACCTCTGGAGCACAGGAGTGTATTGTTTACTGTTTTCATCACAGCACTACTGTGTTGCTGGCGCAGTGGCCCACACATGACCGTACATTAGATGCATGGCGCTGCTGAGACCAAATGGTTCGCCATTATAAAAATTGCCCTTACATTTCCTTCTTAGATTTCCCTTCTCCACGTATCACAGGTGTTACACAACGCCATTTTTTACTCTGTGTATTCTTTAGTGAGAGTGCCCTAGTGGCAGTATTAACTTCATTTTGTGCGTACAGGCTGCCGTAGTAGTTTAGGTCTGAGCATTCCCACAGCGAACAACTGAGACGTCTGCACGCACGAACACGCACACAAAGCCCAGATTACCTCGGCCCCGTACATCTCAATAGACTCAATACTAGAAATACATTGCAGTGCAATTATACAACACCATGAGAAGCACAATGCGCCCTAGTCATAAACCAAAACGTACGTAGAAATAGTTATATGGCTGAGCGATCAGCGAATGTGGTGTCACATTGTTACTACACTAAACCTAGAGACTGGGACTTCCCACACGCCTTCAAAATACAATGCCTCTAAGAAGACATCGAGGTGATCAAGATTATATATGTCATGTCGTGGAACACATAGCAGTCACACTCCGGGTTGTGAGGGAGCGAGTGCACTATGTATTGCCTACTGCAGTTGCCACTGCCTGGTACTGCGCATGCGCTCTCTGCTGCAGCGCTATACACCTGCGCCTGTGGCAGGCTGTCTGCCTAGGAAGTCTCTGACTCCTCACCTCTTCACTTTCATTTCTTCTGTTGCAGGTGTCTACTGTGAACATGTGAGGGGGCGTGCCCAGTTGCACATTACTTCTACCAGGAGTTGAGTTGAGTTGGGCGGCTCTTAACAACGAGCCGATGAGGGTAAAATGAGGTAAGAATGGAGCAGTACTGGAATGCAGGGCGAGATAATAGGTGATGTCCCAGAAATCCCGCCAACAGTGGCATCATTCGGCACGATTCCCACTTCCAAAAATCCGGAAGTGACATGGCCGGGCATTGAACTCGGTTCGCCTTAATGGGAGGCGAGCAGTCTAATTACTCGACCACCACGGCCACTCTTCTACCAGGAATAAGGCACCTCTGCCCCCTTATGAAAACAAAGTTCCCATAATTGTTTCAACTAGAAGCCTGTCTTCTACTTCTTAAATCGTATGCACTTTGTAAAATTCCTTCTGTCGAGGTGTTTTCACAGATAATATGACAAGTTCTGCTTCCATACTTAGTCCAGAATAACCAGTAAGCAAGGAAGGCTACCATGGCCACTATAGTGGTAATGTATCCCCATACCCAGTAAAGTAACAACTGGTGGGTCCCGTTACTAGTGTTTTTTAAAATGTTAAAGCGTATTGGGCTTACCAAAGACACGCACACATGTACTATCCTTACGCTGTTCCTTCAACTCTCGCCGTGGCTTCAAAGTTTGTTAGAAATAATTCTTTAATTTCGGTCACTTCTTTACAGACTGAGTCGTTAATGTATATAACCTGGCGTGAGCGTAATTCTTAGAACAAATAAATAAGGAAACAAATAAACGACATAGGGCCTAAAGTGATTTCTGAGGGTGGTAGATTCTCTTGTACATTGCGACTTGAAATGTGTCATGTAACTATAAATTGGAAACCACTTGCGATAAAGCAACGACAATTGTCAAACAAGCAAATTTATAGAAGACAGGTCACCCCACAAAACGGCGTTATGGAGAGTACACCCCTTCATACAGTACATAGGAATAGGCTACCATCGAATGCTAAGAATTTTTTAACCCTGCACTTTAAACAATTTGACATGTAATGTCAGTAATCAGTATGCAAACATAAATAATAAATATTCGTCTTATTAATATTTGCTAATCCCGACAGTTAAAGCAGAAATCTTTTTTTGAGCTGGACATCAGATTTGTATTTACCTGGGAAGTAGGCAACCAATAATTCCTGCTATGGTGCCAGACATACAAACTGGCAGCCGGGTTCATGGTTTTGTCCTAATTCAGGTAAATTACCCCTTATTAAATGGTGGTAATGTGGAGTTGTCAAAATAAACTCACACCGTTTTGTAGCAAAAGTGCTTGTTTTTGGAATGCGGAAAGTTTACATGGTTACAGCATTTGTTCAAAGTGTTGGCAACCCATCTCCATACATGCAAGAATGCGATGATCATGAGATTGGCGCACATGTTCAAACATACAGGATTTAGCCTGAATGGTATAGTGTGAATTTTGTGTACATTGCCAGAGATCCATCACATTGTCAACTTCATTAGCCTACACATGTGTTTTCAAGTGACTCCACAAGCTAAAGTCGCCTAGGTTTCGTTCTGGTGATCTGGGCGGCCAAACCAATGGCTCACCTGGTTCAATNGACTCCACAAGCTAAAGTCGCCTAGGTTTCGTTCTGGTGATCTGGGCGGCCAAACCAATGGCTCACCTGGTTCAATGCATTGCACTGAGTACAGCGCATCAATCTACTGCCTTGCTGTGTGACTAAAGTTTGCTGGTGCAACATCTTGTGTGTACCACATGTCGTTTCGTAGATTCAGTGGTACATATTCAAGTAGTTGTGGCAGGTTGTCATCCAAGAGGTGCCGATAGGAAACTTCATATAGCCACATGGGAAGGCTGTGTTGCCCAGTGAACATCCCATTGATAATCCCAGCCCAAGCATAATTAGCAAACAGACGTTGGAAGTGGGATTTCCTTCCTGGATGTCTGTTGATGTGTGCCTACAAAGGCTCGTGTTGGAAGTTGAAGACACCTTGCCTCGTGAAGTATACTTCGTTGGTGAATAGTAAACTGCCGTAGAAACATTGGGCGCACCTAATTTGACTTTGGAAACCACTCGCAATACTGCATACAGCCATGCTGGTCAGGAGGAATAAGGGTCTGCACTGACTGGTAGTGAAATGCGTGTGATGTCTCGTCAAAAAATGGAACATACTGTAGGCTGTGATGCGTTAAGTACATTAGCGATGATTCTATCTCCGGCATGTGGGTTAGCATAAATTTNCAACATACTGTAGGCTGTGATGCGTTAAGTACATTAGCGATGATTCTATCTCCGGCATGTGGGTTAGCATAAATTTACATCGTGCTTGACGTCTAACCGTGGTTAACAATAATCGTGGTTACTTGCATGTACAGTTCCTGTTTCACGAAAACGCTGATTAATTGANCGTCAAAAAATGCAACATACTGTAGGCTGTGATGCTTTAAGTACATTAGCGATGATTCTATCTCCGGCATGTGGGTAAGCATAAATTTGCATCGTGCTTGATGTCTAACCGTGGTTAACAGTAATCGTGGTTACTTGCATGTACAGTTCCTGTTTCACGAAAACGCTGATTAATTGAAGTGAATGCATGGGCATCTGGTAAATGCCGAGTTCGATACATTTAAACGAATTGACGAAGTGTAGCTGATGCATTCAGCATCATTCCATCACACGTGAGATGTATGTCCGTCAGTTTCTCATTACTCCATCCATCTCAAACTTTGTGAAGTACTGTCTGCTGTGTAAACTACCAACGCAATGCTAGCATGCAGGCAACCTAGGTGCCACTTGGTACGATAACAGTAACCAGCTGAATCACAACAGCGGGTTTCTTAAATAACGAACTGCAAAGATTAGTACTAGGAAGACAGCACTGATGAAACAGAAGAAATCATACAAATTAAATTAAGGAAGAAAAAGAGAAACTGAAAATAGAAGTGCTAAATATAACAAAAGAAAAACTAGAATGGAATAAAAGGCAAAGAGAAGAGAAAAGTGGAGACATGCCATCTATTTATGTAGATTTATAGTAATTTTTCGCTGTAATGCATTTAATATTAAGTGAGTTTAGATCCTGAAAAGTTCGGACTAGACTATACATCCATCTCTATCACCGCGAACTTTCTGTATCTACTTCTGTTTCTTCCTTTCTCCCAAGTATAAGAGGAAAAACATAGTGACGTAGAGAAGAAGGAATCACAGTTATTTCTGTAAAGCTATGTGCCTGTGAAATGTGTATATGTATGTTGGGAACAGCTACAAATTGTTCGTAGCTTATAATACTATTATGGTATGTATAATGTTTATGTTATTAGTATAAAATAAATCTGTCTTGTTCTTTTTCTTAACATTTGCATTGAAGTGTAAAATACTACTTGTAAAATATTGCATCATTGATGCTCTTTCAATCTACAGCAGTAGTATGATTATGCCAGTTCGAGAGCAAGGACATAGGACACCGGAGCCACAGCCAACTGTCGCTGTGTTAGATATTACCACTTTCCCTTAAAGTTTTCAATTTTATCATAAAATAAAATATTTTTCCCCTAAAAACTATTTTTTCCCCTTTTGCATTTCCATTTTTTCCTCGTAATTTCCCATNTGAAGTGTAAAATACTACTTGTAAAATATTGCATCATTGATGCTCTTTCAATCTACAGCAGTAGTATGATTATGCCCGTTCGAGAGCAAGGACATAGGGCACCGGAGTCACAGCCAACTGTCGCTGTGTTGGAATTACCACTTTCCCTTAAAGTTTTCAATTTTATCTTAAAATAAAATATTTTTCCCCTAAAAACTATTTTTTCCCCTTTTGCATTTCCATTTTTTCCTCGTAATTTCCCTTTATTCACTCGAAAAAAATGATCCCCATTTTTAAAAAAGACACCCCCAAAGGCTCTTCTCGAAGCCCTGGAAGGACTTGGGGTATCGGTTTCCACTGGCCCAACATCACCCCCTTCACCAGATACCTACCCAAGCACGCCTCAGCCCCAACCCAACCTCACCCTCAGCACAATCAAACATACAATAAAAGTCACAAAAANAATCATAAAAAACATAAATTAAAAACAAAAAAAAATTATGTTGACACATACTTCTACGTTAGATGCCAGTGACCTTAACAGTAACCCCAATGACCTTACAGGCATAGCACGAAATATTAATTGTGTTTGTTATTATTTTTAGCTTTTTTTAACTAGGAATGGAAGAAGATATAATATAACGTCCCCCCCCCCTTTCCCATCTTTTCGCTCTCGCAACCTACAACCTTACCATCTCCTGCTCCCCTCTCCGACTGCCTTCATATCATAATTTTTTTTTAAACTGTAAAAAATTTAAAATTTATTAAAAATTGCGGAAATAATTACACTGATGAACCAAACCACCATGTTTGTTCTTGATCTTGACATTGATCTCAATGAACTCAAACTTGAAAAAAAAATTACAAAATATAAAATCAAATCATAAAAATCTCGAAATAAACTATCACAAAAAACAAAGTTGGATATGTGTGACTTTGATGTTACGATTATCATAAATATGGCAGAGAACAACCATTTCCTGGTGTGACGATCAGCAGGCGACCAACACTCGCCAGTTTTTATTGGCTGTTTAGTTCGCATACTTCCATCCATACAAATCAACAATACCAGCTTAAAATACAAACTGGCTATGTCAGACTACAACAATCCCAAAACATACGAACTACTTGTACCACACATAATTTCCCACCATCCAGTCAAACAACTATCAAGTTGTGCCAACCATAACAACTGCTAATTTTGACTAACCAACCAGCAAAACAGATTGACCATTCCTAGCAGACCATAACTAGGGTCCATACCAAGAAACCATTCCAGCCGACCAAGCAAACCGACTAAGCACATCATCCAACCATGCCAACCACCCATACCAGCCGACCAGCCCAACTAAGAAAACCAGGAAACCATTCCATTATTTAACACTAACTAATGAATGAATCCTGGCAGACTAGCTCCTGCAGACTGAATCCTGCAGACCGACTACTGCCGACTGACTCCTTCTCACCCTCCTCCTCAATCCTACTTCCCAATCCTACACCTCCACAATCCTCCTCAACCTGAACCCTTCTCAATCCTTCTCATCCTCAGTCCTCCTCTACAATCCTCGTCAAACTTCCTCCTCTGCAGTTCTTGTCCTTCACAATCCACCACAACTGTCGCCCAAACTCTGCATTCCTCCACAATCCTCCTCAGAGATCTTCTGAATTTTTTTCAATCTCACGGAATTATCACCAATTGTCACCAAATAGCACCTTATGCCCCTTAATTGCTCTACATATTCCACAATCAGCACCACACTCACCACAATCAGTACCACACACCAAAATTGCTCTACCCGCTCCATAAGTGTCACCACACTCACCAACATCTGCACCACACCATAATTGCTCTGCCTGCTCAGTAATCGACTATACACACTCCATAATTGATTGTAATTGTTCCATAATTGCTCTACCTACTCTGAAATGAGCACTGCATACTCTGCAATCTCTCTGCATGATCTGCAATCAGCACCGCATGTTACACAATCGCTCAACAATCAAGCTGCCCATTCTGAAATCAGCAGCAAATTCTCCGAAACTCCTCCAAAAACGCTCCACAATCGCTCTGCAATTAGTACTTTATACTCCACAATTGATCTGCTATTGTCACCAATCCTACACAATCCTTAACAGTCCCCGAGAATCCTCACACATCCTCACCAATACTCACCAATCCTCCTCTGCTATCTTATGCAATCCTCATCAATCTTCACCACTCATCAGCAAATCTCAGAAATCTTTCCCAATCCTCACTAATCCTTCGAGCAATCCGTTTGTATGTCGTCTACCCCAACCCATACTTAAAGCAATGACATTCATTCGCCAACTGTCTCCAAAGTGTTTCAAGAAGTCTGACTTCTTTCGACTGATGCCTGCAGATTGGCTCCTGCAGACTGAATCCTGCATATATTTTTATTTTTATTCATGTCTCCCAGTTCACATCCCTTGTACAGAACCAGATATTTTATCTAACATGTTCAATATATAATATGAGACCACTCCGAGGCAACCCTCACACCATTTGCGTGGTTACTGAACATGATGATTGAAAAATGCACGCATAGAAAACTCATATTTATTGAAATAAATTAATGTTATATAGTTTGGGCAAAGGGGAATATATATTTTGCTAATATAAATCATGGGAACAATCTGAGAAAACTCATTTACCTCACTTGCAATAGCAGGAATCGTGACACCATATTTTACATTTAATCTACATCATGGACATTGATCTTTATCTTTGACTACCATCCGAATGTCATATACTGCTTAAAACAAAAAATTTACAATTGTTTTCCAATAATTTTAACTAAAAAAAAAAATTATGATATATTTGCATTGTTTAAGACGAAACTGGAGACGAATGTCGGAAGTGCACAGTCTTCAGACGCCTAAGGTATTATTATTTTTTTCTGTGAATTATTAATGTCTAAAACTAATTGTACTTCTTTGTTATAAGCAGTAGATAATATCCTGGATTGTGGAAAATGATTATGTCAGGTTGTATGACATAATTTAAGATGTCGATTATAATGTCACAGTTCCTGCTATTGTGAGTGGGATAAATACATTTTCTTAGAGTGTTCCCATGATTCATATTTGCAAATTGTATTTTTTTCTTCACCCCATTTTTATTATATATTGAATAAATGTGAGTTTTTCAATATATGTGTGTTTTCCAATCATCATGATCATAATTTGTGCAAACAGTGTAGGTAAGTGGGGTGGCCTCGAATTGCTATAAAATTTTTTAATTATGCATGTATGGTAGAAGATCTGGTTCTGTGCAAGGGATGTGAAGCTGGCAGAGATGAATAAAAAAAAAAAAAAATGCAGTAGTCAGTCTGCAGGAGTCAGTCTGCAGGAGTCAGTCTGCAGGAGTCAGTCTGCAGGAGTCAGTCGGCAGATGTCAGTCTGCAGGAGACGGCAGGAGCCATACAGCTGGAGTCATTCGGCTAGAGTCAGCTGACAGGAGTCAGTCAACGTGCAAAAATTTAGAGACAGTCAGTAAAACGAATGTAATTTATATGCATAATGGCAGGGACCGGTGTAAAACTTAATGTTTGATCGAAGGATCGTTTGAGGGATTGGGATTGATAGAAGGATGAGTGAGGATGGGTGAGGAACTTGGTGTATTCCACAGAAAGATTGGTGAGGAATGCCGAGGATTGTAGAGGGCTCGTGAGTATAGCTAAGGAGTACTGGTCAGTATTGAAGAGGAGGACTGCAAAGGAGTATTGCTGAGGATTTCAGAAGAGGAATGGTTAGAATCCCTGAGTATTGCATAGGATGATTGCAGTGGGTTGGTGAGAATTGCTGAGAATTGATCATGTGGTGTTAAGTACAGCATCCAGTGCTGATTGCAGAGCAGGCGGAGTTATTGCAGTGCATGCGGTGTTGATTGTGGTGAGTTTGGTGCTGATTGTAGAGCAAGTGGAGCTATTGCAGATCATGTGTTGCTGATTGCAGAGCAGGCGGAGGTATTGCAGAGCATGTGGTGTTGATTGCAGAGCAGGCGGAGTTATTGCAGTGCATGTGGTGTTGATTGTGGTGAGTTTGGTGCTGATTGTAGAGCAAGTGGAGCAATTGCAGAGCATGTGTTGCTGATTGCAGAGCAGGCGGCGTTATTGCAGAGCATGTGGTGTTGATTGCAGAGCAGACGGAGTTATTGCAGTGCATGTGGTGTTGATTGTGGTGAGTTTGGTGCTGATTGTAGAGCAAGTGGAGCAATTGCAGAGCATGTGTTGCTGATTGCAGAGCAGGCGGAGTTATTGCAGTGCATGTGGTGTTGATTGTGGTGAGTTTGGTGCTGATTGTAGAGCAAGTGGAGCAATTGCAGAGCATGTGTTGCTGATTGCAGAGCAGGCGGAGTTATTGCAGTGCATGTGGTGTTGATTGTGGTGAGTTTGGTGCTGATTGTAGAGCAAGTGGAGCAATTGCAGAGCATGTGTTGCTGATTGCAGAGCAGGCGGAGTTATTGCAGTGCATGTGGTGTTGATTGTGGTGAGTTTGGTGCTGATTGTAGAGCAAGTGGAGCAATTGCAGAGCATGTGTTGCTGATTGCAGAGCAGGCGGAGTTATTGCAGTGCATGTGGTGTTGATTGTGGTGAGTTTGGTGCTGATTGTAGAGCAAGTGGAGCAATTGCAGAGCATGTGTTGCTGATTGCAGAGCAGGCGGAGTTATTGCAGTGCATGTGGTGTTGATTGTGGTGAGTTTGGTGCTGATTGTAGAGCAAGTGGAGCAATTGCAGAGCATGTGTTGCTGATTGCAGAGCAGGCGGAGTTATTGCAGTGCATGTGGTGTTGATTGTGGTGAGTTTGGTGCTGATTGTAGAGCAAGTGGAGCAATTGCAGAGCATGTGTTGCTGATTGCAGAGCAGGCGGAGTTATTGCAGTGCATGTGGTGTGGATTGTGGTGAGTTTGGTGCTGATTGTAGAGCAAGTGGAGCAATTGCAGAGCATGTAGGAATGATCTTTATGTTTAACTACTTCGATGGTAGCCATTAGCAGTTGTTATGGTTGGCATAACTTGATGGATGTTCGTCTTGTGGGTTGAAAATTCTGTGTGGTAGGGGTGATTTGTATGGTTTCGGGTAGTTGTTGCTGTTATGGCCGATTCGTTTTTTAAGCTGGTATTGTTGGATAGTATAGTTGGAGTCTTGTGGTCTAAAGAGTCAATAAAAACTGGCGGAGGTAGGTCGTCTGCTGTTGATCGTACCAGAGGAAAGATTATGCTCTGCCATCATTGTGGGAATCGAAATCTCTGTCTCTCACATATCCAACTTTTTTTGGCATTAAGAATTAAAAATTTATCTGATTTTTTAAGATAATCGTTTTTACGTGTTTTATAATTAGAATTTAAGGTTATTGGGGTTTTAATAATTATTTTGTTTTGCATACTTTACTTTATTTTTTACGTTTGGGTGGTGGTCGGTAAGGGATGGAGGGTGATAGGTAAGGTGTCGGAGTCGAGTGGAGGGGGAAGCGTGGGCTCTCTTATTATGTTCTTCAAGTTTTAAAATTTTACTTGATTTTTTAAATTACTTGGTTTTCGTTTTCAAGAGCAATGCCAAGAAATTCAAGGCCACTGTGATGTAGCATGGTGGCTGGTGTCAGTAACGTCACATTTTCAAAGATTATTTAGAACTATCTTTTATAACTCTTTTTTATAATTTGTTGGAGGAAATGTGTAGGTTAAAGGTGTAGTTATGGCTTGTGTGTTTTGGAGTGTGAGGTTAGCATAATATGTTCCTCGAATTTTAAAAGTGGATAGTGGTTTGGAGAGGGGGTAGGCCTGCTGGTGAAAAACAATCAACCCCAGATCGTTCCAATTGATCAAAATGGGCCTTCTGGAATTTCGGTTCAATAAAATAGGGGGCGTCGATGCTTTTTGAAGGAAGAAAAAAAACAGAAATTTTGTTTGGAAAAGGGACATTCTAACATTGTGGAGGTCGGCTGCAGTTCCAATGCCCCCTGCCCTCGAGTCGGCATAATCAAACTACAATTTGTATGCATGGAACACTTCGTCATAGATTCTAGCAACATATTCCGATCACACTAATCTTATGCGGTACAACTGTTTCGAGTAACCAGCAACGTAAATACATTCCTTTTATTATCGGCGAGTGTCATCAGACGTAGTCTACAGTACTTAAATTGCCGCGTTGACATGTAGTCCACGAATTTAAACACGGATGTCTGATGACAACGTATATCGGTTTGACAATTGAGTCTGAGCATAATGAAGAGCAGCAGTTGTTTTAGGAAAGTTTATCCAATGTTGTGCCATTTCCTTTAGTGGTTCCACAACTTCCCAGAATGTGTATGACACCGTAGCCTGGGTTACACCAACCTCTTCTGCAACTGCAACTTGGAAACGGGGAACTCCTGCATACCTTAGGAACGTTGTCATTGCTGAGAGATCCACCTCGTGTGTCTGTTGATTCAGGAAGAAAGCATTGCGCAATAAATTCTACATTTTCCTTTTTAAACTTCAACAATACTTAACGGTTGGGTACGTCTGTGCCTCTTAGTCTTGTATAAATGATTGATTTTCCGTTCCAGAACCAACATCATTAACTCGGCCATCGCGCTTATCAGCAGCACTTGAGTAACCTGAAACACATAATCAGGAACATTACTTAACTGTAAAGAGTTGCTCGATATTGTGAGCAGTTGCTTAGTTTTATTTATACCAAACGGTTAGCAGTGGCTCAGCGGCGAAGGCCGTCGAGCTGTTCCTCGCGAGAAGATAGAGCAAGGCTGTAATTATTTATACGAAACCGAGCAGTTGCTTCGAGTGAATGGTTTTTGAGTAACTGCTTACTAATATTTATACCACTCTTTGTCTCGGCAGCTGTCTGAAGAAACCCATCCATAAAATATCAGTCAAAAAGCTGTCGTGTGACGGTTTAGGGATAGTAGAGCGACGCTGGCCGACAACACCCCTCCCCCCTGCATAGCCAGGGTAGAGAAACGTGTCACGAAGCAGGTGAACAGCCAGAATGGACTGCAGTTACACGTGTCTTGCTGCCCGTCCTGCTGTGTAGGCCTCCCTGCCACCCCCGTTCACAATCCTAGGCCTCTCGCTTGCCCGTGAGATCTGTGGAGCGCAGAGGTTTCACGAGATATCACCAAATAATCTTGTGTATTTCGCCTTAACTCAGAAAATATGCACCACGGAAGAAATAGCTGACGAGCTGGATATTGGTGCCGAGAACACCCCCCTCCCCCCTTAGCTAACCACAGGACAATATGGAAACGCACCGGAGAAGTAGCTGACGAGAGTAAGCTAGGGGCGAGGTACTACCCCCACTCCACCATGCCTAAAGCCTACAGGAACCAGGACACATGTATTGAAAGGCATTGTTCTGCGTCCTACCCCCTCACCCCCTCCTCCCCACAAGGCGTCATGTGCCGAAAATTAAGGATGGACACTGGCCAGCATAAAAACACCTTTTCAAGAGAAGTGGGCTGTCAGTTCATTAGTACCGCGCATAGAGGTCAGTCAGTCGATTAGTACGGCGCAGAGACATTAGTCGAGAGAGCAGTCAGTCGAAGATCGCTGAGCAGAGAGTTAGGTCAGGGGTTCGTACCCCTGGCCACGTCAGTAGAACATCACCACAGTGAGACGGCAGCAACAGCGGGCCTTTGCCAAAGGCCGCCCATCGTCGGAGCTCACCCTCCACAACTGACATCATTTCAGCAAGAGTTAAGTATACAATCACCGTCAAGAGAAGCCCCCCCTCCATCACGAAGTCGGTACCACTCAATCCGAGTAACCAAATTATTACAGTACCACACCTCTGAAGTGTTGATGTAATTTATTTTTGTTGAATTCGAGACAATATATTCGTTCTTCAAAATGAAACAGTAAATGAATACATTATTGCAAACCCCTTAACCTTCAAGCACATTACAGTCGGTGCTTGGAGGCATTAACAACGACACTATAAGCCACACTGTCTTCCACAGTATACAGCCTAGCGTCAAGTAAATTGGCGCCCAACATGGGGCGTAAATAGCGTCAAAGTATATTGGTTTGTGGAAATGTTCCCATACGTAGTGAATTTGATTGGGCAGTCAGTTATTCTGTAACTAATAAGTTCGTTCAGTTTGCTCACGTTCAAATCTTTAGGTGGTACTATAAATGTGGGCCTAACGAGATTCAATTGAAAGGACTTCTTGCGTATGTAGTTAAAATGATGAAATCGATGAGACATTTAAAATACCAGCAGGTTACTGTTCATTTTCAAATTTGAAGATACTGTTCACGTCCACAAAGACGTTATTGTTTAAAAATTAAATCACTAATTTTTTCGCTTTTGAAAAGTTTCGAAATACGAATGGCTCGATCTCACATTGTGTTGTCTCCCAGTTCATAGCCCGACGATGACGTAACACGGTTTCTCGGTAGCGAAGCTGGACGTTACAATCCAGTTGATGCGCTGGCTTACGAACTATCCGAGGTAAGTCTCGAGAAACCACCACCTCAAAGCCATAACGATGTTTCTGCCATCTTCTGCGTTCTTCAGCATGTTGGTATGTTCAACGGAGCTAAGCTGAATGTGAGGCGGTACACATCCGATAAACTGGTACTTTAGTTACACGGATTGCAAACTGTCTCCCGTGTCGACGATGGCATCCGTGTGCGTGTTGGCCATAAACATCATCAATACCTGCTTCGAATTGGTGATGACGTGCTTGTAGTCTTCGTCGAATACCAGCAGCATCGCTGGATTAATGGACACCTAGAACCTGTCTCCCACTTACACAGGAACTTTCTAGTCGTCTCGTATTCCCCAACTGGCTACCCTGAACACCGATAGCATGTTCGGCGTGGGAGTCAGTTCTATGAAAGTTGTTGGTTACTGACATATATCGTCTGGTGACAAATTAAGATCCACACAACAGTGAGATGTCATAAAAATCAATCCAGTAGTATTGCACAGTGCCGGAAGATTGGTGACAGACATACAAGCACATGTTCTATGTGTTAAGAATAGCCTGTAAAACACTTTTCATCAATTTTTGCGTTGCACACAAGCAGCAGTACCTCAAACCTGTTAATATGCATTATAAAGATTCGTATTACCAGTCATGAGCACTTACAAATTGGGAAATAAAACTATTTTATTTGAAAATATCAGAAAATGCTATAAATAAAATAAAAGTAGTTTACACAGTATATCACTAAATTAAGTTAAACAAGTGATGAAATATTTAGTGCAAATAAAATCCACCACCCCATAAGTACTGTTTTATCGAAACTGGAGAGCGTTAAATTGCTACAAAGTAACTCATTTTCTACATTTCGGCAGGGTTATTTTTAACCTGTCTTGAATGTTTGCTAAATGCTCAGGGGTACAACAATAAATACGATGTGATAATTGAAACCTCTCCGTATTTTGTTACTGAAGGGGAATGTTGTTTGTACTCAAATTTTCAGAGACTGCTTGTCTTACACTAGTTAAGCACTCCTCACGATCGATTTTATTCATCCTTTGTAACTTCTGATATTTTCGATTGAAGGTATTTTTGTCATATATTAGGGGTTTTTATACCAACCGTAATAATCATATAGGTCATAAGCCTACATAGATTTCTTACCTCATTTCTCATATTTAATCACCTCCCAGATGCGGTAACGAATGCAATGAAAAAAAATTATATGATTATTTACTTTATTGCTTATTGTAAATATATGACTTTGACCAGTAATATGAATTTTTTTCTGATCCTGTTTACTTGACCCATCATCTCTAATAAATAACAGCAGAGGTATTACCCGCATAGAAGCGACGATATCTGTACTTAAATAACTTATTAAATTTTGTTATTGTGTTCACGCTAAGATACGTGTTAAGTTTGGTTACACGTTAGACCAATAAAACTAAACTACAATTATTGAAAAAAAAAATTCACGAATATCAGATACTTTACACCACAGAGTGTAATAATTCATTATTTTGAACGTCTGTTAAGTTTTTGCCTGAAATATTCTCGTGGAAATGAGGAATTTCTGTTAACTGTGTCAGCAGGTGTTATTATTCATTTCAGATTCTAAACGCGAATGCACATTTGTCCAATTCCGTTAGTTTAGTACATAACAGTGATTTCTACAGCTTTCACTCAACTTCATAATTGTGATAATGTGAAATTAGCTCCATATACACACTTGGAATTCGCGATTTACAACACGTGATCGTGTAGCAAAAAACCCTCACAAGACTGCTGTCTCGTTCTCGCCTGCACAAAGTCCAGCTTGCCCGCTTACTTATATAAGAACTAGCATCGCAGCTCTCTGACATCTTGCAGTAGATCTTCGAGGCTATCGCTATTGGGTTGCTGTTGTTTTAGAACCGCTTTTTCCTCGCGAGGTAAGTGAGATACTTTTAGAAACCCTTATATGCTAATATGTTGTATTTGATCTCAGTAATTTTGCGAGGCTTGTAGATATCGCGAGCTAATAGGTGGTTAGTTTGGTGAATTGATGGAGGAAGTTTAGGACGGTGTGTTTAGGAGGGGGAGGGGGGTAGAGTGAGAAACATCCACCACTTATTATTTTGTTGTAATTAAAAGACTGAATCACAAATATTTTAGACACGTCCTGTGTGGTTATTCCGATTGTGAAGGGAAGAAATCTTGGTCTAAGCTAATAAAAATATTCCACGCGAAGGTCTTTCAATGTAGAATCCAGCAGTACTTCTGGCTTGAGTGTGTGTGTATATATATATATATATATATATATATATATATGGAGAGAGAGAGAGAGAGAGAGAGAGAGAGAGAGAGAGAGCTGCGTATTCTAGTCAGCTACTAAAGTATATAATTTGCAAAATTTGTGGGTCTCCAATGAAAGTGCATTGCTTCGGAAGGATGGGAGAAAGTAAAGTTGTGCTATTATAAACATGGGATTTAATTGAAATAAAAAAACTTAATAACAATACATAACATAGCGACCTACCAAACATAAGAGTGTTGCTTACATTGCGGGATGCCTTCATGCGAGTTCCATAAATAACGACTTGCTAACAGAGATACGAACTTGCTTACTATAAACAGTTTGTTCCTGGTTTTGCAAATTAGTTTACTAGAAAGGAGTTGAACCAGCGACTCCTGTTTAATGTCCAAATTTTCTATTTAACAGGAAAAAGGGAGAAAGAACGCATCTAGACTGTCGGTGCGGAATTGGCTCAGTGGTCAGCAATACTGACAATCGGTCTGAATAAAAAGGCTTGAATGAAATTTACTTACTTCNTGCGGAATTGGCTCAGTGGTCAGCAATACTGACAATCGGTCTGAATAAAAAGGCTTGAATGAAATTTACTTACTTCCTATTTACTGCCTGGTTCTAAGAACTTAATGCCAGAAAACTATTCCGCAATTTTTCTACGTTATAGGATTTGGTTGCAAACAGTAAGTATAGAAGTGGACATTTATTCTGGGTGTCGATGAACTGTTTAGACGATAATTGTCCTTCCTTCGTTAGTGTTTATGCAAGTTGGAGTGTGAGTGTGTCGCATGTGCGTTCATTACACTGATTACAATCAAATATCACTCTAATGAGTTCAGCAAAACTTCAATGTTTTTTATCCTTACAATAAGTTGAAAACCACTGGGATTTTAATGCTGGTCTAAATGATGTGATTTATAATTAATTTGAAAATGTGTAATATATCATCGCATCCATCCAATAAAGTTTCACTAAAAGACTGAAAAAAGTATTTAATAAATATTAAACACCTTATCCACAATCCAGTTTGTAATGAAGCCATGTAATGGAACAGTTCTTTAGTAAATGTGAGTGAATTGGTTCTTGGGGGAAAATTTACAGTTTACCGTCCACAGAAACCACTTTTGACCAAAATATTTGCACGTACATCCTCACCTAATTGAAATAAAAATTTACTAATAATAAAATAAATTTGTATGTTTAAATGTCTATATAAACGATTTATTTCTAATTATATATTCTTATCACTTGAATACTAATAAATAATTGGAGCAAAGTATATGATTTCAACCATTTTTACATCTAACAACTTCGCTTTAATATTGAAGCTTATTAAGGCCTGCTTCACTCCAATCTAAAAAGTAAACTTGAACTTGAAACTAAATTGACAGTGTAAGTTAAGAATTCAGTTCAGTGCAATTAAGTTTGCTTTCTCAAGAAACTTAAAATATAATATTACATAAAAGCATGAACTAACGTCAAATAATGACGGAACATTGCTCAACCTCGAGCTTGCCACTGTAGAAAGTAAGATTAAATGGAATATCCTGCGTTTTATTTTGGTAAATGTCGTTAACAGATAATATAAATCGTTACCAAAGACAAGCTGAAAGACGTAAAATAATACGTAAGTTTTCCAATCGTTGCTCTGGGTGACGCAATGACGTTTCAGTTAAGAATTACTTAATAGACAATGTAATAATATATATATATATATAATTTTAAGTTAACGGCTTTGTTGTTACATATATCCTAATGATGATCAAACCAGATATCGAGGCTCTAGCCTACATCAGTAATATACAACCTATAACACAATAAAAAGCTACTTGTAACACTAGATAAATATCAGTGTCATAATACTTATTGATGAAATGGCAATACGAAATCAATAAATATTTCTTCCTAAGCTGCGATACACATGTACATCACGCACAATTCTTAATGCTCCTTGCAGTCGAAAAAAGAACGCAAATATCACAAACACACATTTAATACAAAAATGCATAGTGGAAAGGCGTCGAGGCTGTTTTCTTGGAAACAGAGAAAGTAAAAGTTACAACAAAGTAGAGTGATAAATATTGTGTATTGAAAAATCACTAAATACTCAGGGAAATATATTTAGAGCAATGTTATAATTTTAACAGCTGCGTATATTGATACTAATGGTGGATGGTATTTGCAGTTATAGTTTCAGGGTTTGCTTATCATATTTTAGAAACACTGTCAAAATTAATTTCCTTAAACAACTAATAGTTTTTGACATTTTTTGTTACCAGCTTTTTACTTTACGATTTTCAGTCATGAGCCGTATATTTATATCTACACAATTAATATTACAGATGATTGCAGCTTTATAAATATGTATGCACTCAGCAAGTGTATGAATGCGTAGAATTAAATCATAATTTATACCATTCTTTCTACGTTCTTCGTTTTTCTTGTCAGTCAGTGTGTTCTTGTATTCCGCCACACAAATCATAAACGTATTATTTCGAAACAAGTTGTGAGTCTCTGCTAAGTGGACTGACGCTAGACGATGTGAAAAAATTGTATTTGCGTAGTGTGAGTTGTCACAAGTGTCGAAGCACCGGGACCCTTTCATATGCTTGTGCATTGTGGAATTTTTACAAAGCGTACGATAAACCTTAACTGACCAGAAAAGCAAAATGCTGAATACTACCGACTGCCCGAACAAAATTGACTATTCAAATATTGTGGATTGCACAAATACTGTGATCTCATTAATAATGTGGATCGTGTGACAGTTATAGGTGGTCATAAAACTATATGCTGCCTTGAAGTTTGGAAATATCTTATAGATTGTAGGACTGTGGACTGCACGGATACAAATAAACGTTTGAAAGTTGTTTACAAACAGACTGTTTCAACACAGATTGTTTTAATTAAAAGCATATGGAAGACTTGAAAAACCACGTATTTTAATTGTATAACATTTTATGTAGAAATAAAATTTCAATTTATTTTTTTCTTTAAGTGATTTTCAAGTGAAAATAATTTGCATCTATAACGCAGTGCAAGATAATAATAATAATATCTATAAAATATATCATGTTAGCTATATGTGTGTGCAAACATTCTATATCACTTTAACACGCACGGACTAATAACAGTTATTTATCTTTCATTCCTTATTTATGTGTAACCTGTTGATTGATTTACGAAATCCTACACAGCAGCTCTAGTTACATAGGTAAATACCTTATAGTGCAAATAAATCGGTGTAAAAATTCTTTAATAATGAAGTATATTCGTACATTAACAATCTGAATATTTCAATGCAGCAAACTAACATCATATGACTGGAGGTCGTAATGTCAGACATCGCGCCATTACTGCGCTTCCATAATACAGTAATCATGATGAAATTTGACGTTAGCAGACTTCAGATCGCGCATTACGTACTTATGAAGTATATCAACAACCTTGAGGTCTAAGAGAAACTGTGTATGTTATATATATCACATCAGTTGACTGACCTTCAGAGATATATTGGGCTCTTTTCGCTTGCTGTTAACTGCCAGAACAACTGATGTAATTACAATGTAAATAAAGATTTCTTAAAGCCTAAAAACTTACGGAAAATTTTTTTTCTCTAAATTATAATTTTATTAAGTACGAGATTTCTAAATATTATCGGTATAACAGCTGGCATGTGCAATAGGCATGATGACAATTTTTTAAAATACATTAAATAATGTTCTTACGCTTCCACTATTTACTAAAAATNTTACGGAAAATTTTTTTTCTCTAAATTATAATTTTATTAAGTACGAGATTTCTAAATATTATCGGTATAACAGCTGACATGTGCAATTGAGGATTTTTTCCATCCGTGCCTCATACTTACAGTACACTAAGATAATATAGATTGTTATTAAATGTAACACCATATTGGAAAACACCTTGGAAAATAAACATTTTCAGTCAAATTTCTTTCAGACCAATGTTAGACGTATTTTACTTATCAGAGGTGCAATAGGAGAATTTTCATCTTTAATAAATTTATTGTTAGCATCATTTTAAAATTCTGTTAATCTCTTACTATAATAGTTATCAAATATAAATATGATATATTAAAGGTTACGTTGTCTGACAGGGAAAATATCGCACCATGCAAGCGTGAATGCAGTAATATGAAACATGCATAGCTGTTATACATAGTCCTCTTATACACTCGATCATCATGTCTGGCCAATTACAAGGATCACGTACGTGATATAGGCAGAAAACCAGCACGTGACTCCGTCACTCCAGACGTCGTCACGGCAGCGCGTAGTGAGTGTTTTGTCTGTTACTGAGTCTGGAGAACGAACAAGGCGTTGTATTGTGTAAGAAGGGCACGTGATGTAAGAACCGTCTGATACATTTAGCGACAGTGTTCCCAGGAAGAAAATGTGTATCGTCGTAGTGGGACCAGAGCTCGGAGGGAGACTGACGTCAGACCACACAGAATGTTGTATAAGGCGAATGTCTAATATCAGGATGACATAAATACATGTTATCATAACAACCTGCTTAAGAATCCAAGTACCACATAACGTGTTATAAAATCAATTTTTATCTCTCAGGCACTTACTGATGTGCATATACTTTTCTAGTTCTAGTTCAGTGAAAAGTAACAAAACATTAATCAAGCATATAAAATTTCACATTACTAAATTGTTTTTCATATTAAAATAAATTAAAATATTTATTCTGAAATATAAATTATTTGAAAATTGCAGTTTGTTAAATCTGTTAAAGTTAAGGGTATTACAAAAAAATATATGTTATTTATAGTGTAGTAATTACTTATTACACAAACAATTCTTAACTTGAATAGTTTCAATAATGAGGTTTTCTTTATCGGCCTAATCCTCTGCAACTGAACGTTCTGCCAATTTGACAGATTAGTATATAATAAGTTTTTTATTAAATAANGTGACGTAATACGCTGTGATTGGTGTTTCACAAAACATGGCGGATTGTCGTATTTCGTATTTTTATTTTAATAATATAATATTAATCTCACAATTAATGTGAAATTACGTATCTTTTTTACGATCTTTGTTATCTATTCTAATAATTAAAAGCATTATTTTTGTATTTCTTTGTTACTGTCATCATGCNATCTTTGTTATCTATTCTAATAATTAAAAGCATTATTTTTGTATTTCTTTGTTACTGTCATCATGCCTATTGTGGATGTTTTCCATCCGTGCCTCATACTTACAGTACACTAAGATAATATAGATTGTTATTAAATGTAACACCATATTGGAAAACACCTTGGAAAATAAACACTTTCAGTAAAATTTCTTTCAGACCAATGTTAGACGTATTTTACTTATCAGAGGTGCAATAGGAGAATTTTCAGCTTTAATAAATTTATTGGTAGCATCATTTTAAAATTCTGTTAATCTCTTACTATAATAGTTATCAAATATAAATACGATAGTATAAAGGCAACGTTGTCTGGAGGGTAAAATATAGCACCATGCAGGCGTGAATGCAGTAATATGAAACATGCATAGCTGTTATACATAGTCCTCTTATACACTCGATCATCATGTCTGGCCAATTACAAGGATCACGTACGTGATATAGGCAGAAAACCAGCACGTGACTCCGTCACTCCAGACGTCGTCACGGCAGCGCGTAGTGAGTGTTTTGTCTGTTACTGAGTCTGGAGAACGAACAAGGCGTTGTATTGTGTAAGAAGGGCACGTGATGTAAGAACCGTCTGATACATTGAGCGACAGTGTTCCCAGGAAGAAAATGTGTATCGTCGTAGTGGGACCAGAGCTCGGAGGGAGACTGACGTCAGACCACACAGAATGTTGTATAAGGCGAATGTCTAATATCAGGATGACATAAATACATGTTATCATAACAACCTGCTTAAGAATCCAAGTACCACATAACGTGTTATAAAATCAATTTTTATCTCTCAGGCACTTACTGATGTGCATATACTTTTCTAGTTCTAGTTCAGTGAAACGTAACAAAATATTATTCAAGCATATAAAATTTCACATTACTAAATTGTTTTTCATATTAAAATAAATTTAAATATCTATTCTGAAATATAAATTATTTGAAAATGGCAATTTGTTAAATCTGTTAAAGTTAAGGGTATTACAAAAAAAATATATGTTATTTATAGTGTAGTAATTACTTATTACACAAACAATTCTTAACTTGAATAGTTTCAATAATGAGGTTTTCTTTATCGGCCTAATCCTCTGCAACTGAACGTTCTGCCAATTTGACAGATTAGTATATAATCAGTTTTTTATTAATAAACCTAAGAAAGCAATTTTAGACTCCCTGTATTCTTTTCTCTATATACAGGCATTATTTAGTTTTATAAATCCGAATATGAGTTTTAAATGTTATTGTTACTAGTTTTAATATAATTGAGAGAATTGCCTTGATATTTAAATTTCAGCACCAATTTTTCTAAATAATAATTTTTTGAGTGATATTTGTGACACGTTCAACAACGCTGCAGTAATGCCACGGTGGGGAATGAACATCCCTCTCATTTGGAAATGGAAACTCTATAATTTATAAGTTAATTAAATACCCTACTGTCTGATTTGTTGTGGGATATGTTAGTTGGTCGGAAAATTAATATGAAACTAGTACTACCTGTTATATTGGTTAAGCAATTTAAAATACATTTGTGGGCAAGCAAACGATTTTTTATTTATCTGTCATCTCCTTCTAAAACATTCCCAGAAAATATTTCATATATGTATAAAGATATGTATAAGTAATGAAATATCTCCACACTCACACAACAGTAAAACTGGTCTATATTTTTCTTTAAATAACTTATATTTTAATTTTTAGATGATTCTTTAAACCGTTGTTTAAACGAGTGTAATTTTAAAAACAACTTATTTTAAAAGAAAATATTATTAAATCCGATTCAAACAATCCGGTCTACGTAAAGATGTGTTTCACGATGGAAGTTTTCTTGGATGACTTTATGGAAGCTGCACAGCCGCTCGTATGGATTGTTTTATAGAAGAATTAGCCAACGGTGGTCATTTACATAAAGGTTGTGCTAAATAGTCGTCTACAATTTTCCGTGGAAGTTTCTCTACATAATAGGAAGTTTAGCCAACCAGATAGTGGGCGGTGATAGGACGCTCTTAGGGATGACCGTTTACATTTAAATTATTTCCTCTTGAAGAAAATTATAAGGCTATTGAAAACTGTAGAGTAAATCGAATAAAGGATGAAAGTGTAGTTTATTCATAAAACACGAAAACATTTTCAATTTTAATATATATCCGTGTTTAACACAAACTGTTCCAGTTACCACAAAAAAATGGCACTCTATGCATTAACGGATATCACATAAGTTGTAAGTGAAATCCAACCTAGTATCCCACATTTTATTTCATTTCTACAAATTAAAAACATTAATGTATTTCACTCTCAGATTATATTATATCCATTAGTGCATGGCGTGGATTAATTTGAGATAGTTGTAACAGTTTGTGTTAAATGTGGATTTTCTGAGTGATTAAAAAAATTGTTATGTGTAAACCATATTTCCAGGTTTATTTTCAGTTAACTTTACTCTTACTTAATGACCTAACAATGTTCTAAAAATGAAATAAACTATACGACAGCTGTCTTCACTAAGTGTGCCCTATCACCACCCACTCTCTGGTTGGCCAAACTTTACACCATCTAGAGAATATTCTACTTGTATCGTAAGACAGGTTACTCAACCAAATACTGCATCCATACCTGCTTGCATGCAGGTCCGGATAACAGTTCTTGTAGAATTTTCCAGTAGAATATTCTATCATGTCACATGGTTTATTGAATATACAGTAATTTGCAACCACCGGATATTTACTTTGCAGCAATAGCTCTCGTGTCATTCAGAGTACAAGAATTTGCTGCGACCGTAAATATACATTCATCTCTTTATGTTTACATATGTACATAAAGCATATATATACTTACCGTCGGAATATCAGTAAATGTTGTCATTAAAAAAACAGTTGCTCCAAATTATTTAGAAATATATATATATATATGAAATGCAATAAGCTAATATGTCAATTTTAGAAATCGATAGCAATATTTCTAGTTTATCATGTTACTCAACGTATGCATTAAGAGATGAGGATATGAGTACCTATTTACTAAATCGGAACTAGTTATTTACTTGTTTACGTAAATTGTAGTGTGTTATTGGTGTCAGGTCCACAATTATCTAGCTTCTGCGGTTCTGGTTCTGCGGCACTAAGTCTGTACTCGTGTGGTCCTCTGTATCTTAACATCAGGAAGAATTCTTAATTTTTTGAGAATTCCCTGTAAAGTTTGGGATTTTAAACCCATTACTAAAAACATTATCCATGAAGGAAACTGAAATGTGTACACCAATATTAAGACAATTTAAATAAACTCAGTAATGTCGTAATTTATATTATAACGTTTATCAGACATAATGAGGCAGCAGAATCAGCTTAGCATATGTCATATAAATATGTGTGTACTGTTGGAAAGTGTGTGACTGAGCTAGTTATTGTGAGAGAATGTACTTGTTGACAGGAGAGAATCTGCCATGGCCGCCAGTAGCATATCCATGCTGGCCTTGCTGCTGCTGATGTCCGCTGTAACACCAGGACTCAGTACAGAGGGCGAAGGCTCGGTAAGCACGCCACATATCTACAACTCCTGTAGCTTGGTCATGAATCTGCGGATCCCGAGCCTTTCTATGAAACGATAACAAGGAAGGGAGCTTGAGAAACTAGTGATCAGAAATATCTTCTAATAATGTGAGAATTGCAGTTTACCGCTGGTTCTGCGGCTCCTAACATTCTGATACACTGCGGCACAAACATCAGTAAAGGCGACGTATTAATAGCTTCGTCGTTATACAGCTGTGAAGCTCTTGATACACGAAAAGAATCTTTATTTGTTAAAGTTAAAATTTTAGCTCGCCCGTGAATAGGTCATGTTGATTCTGATGATGATTCCATGCGTACAAGTTGGCAGCGAATAGTACCGTAACTAGTTTGTAATCCAGGTTTAATCAGAAACGAAGCATTCTTATCTGTGTGGTACATTTGCTGCTACTGAAACTAGCTGTATTCACATATGCAGTGCGGAGTGTACTCACTCAGTATAGTGTACATACGCATACTCTGCTGAATAAATCACGCACTGTCATGTTGTCTCTGCTGCGTTACTCTTTGCAGCTTCAAAACTCTGGCAATAACTATATATCAGTAAGTACTACATATATAATTGCAACTGAAAACCTGCATTATCACGATAGATTCGTCAGACTTGAAAATCGTTGCATGCGTAGGAGCAGTAGGGAATACAATTGCCCTGTAAAGGACCCTGTGTTACAACAATCTATTATCTTCCACACAGTTATACTAGGTCTGATACTCCTGATCCTTGGAGTCTCTCTAGCTCAGTAAGGAATTCCCACTTTGTAACCTAGTGCCTACTTCTCGGCTGTGGCTGACCTCCCGTGGGGCAGTCGGTTGGTGCGCCGCCGGTCTGTGGTGCGGGAGGTTCTGGGTTAGATTCCTAGGTAAGGCATGGTTGTTAGTTTAGTTTAGGTCATTACCTATTTGTAAGCCGTCTTCTGACAAGCCTTCAGGCTCAACACCAGGGGAAGATAGTAAGCCTTTTACAATACAATTCTCTGCTACATCATGTCTGCCGCATCAAATAGTCATCACATACATCACTTCAATATTGCTCTTCGCATTTACGATCCATTGATAAAAAAAAATTGCGGTGGATTTTACTGTTGTCTATACAGATAATACTTACTTACTGATTATAAAGTATATCGCAAAATTGCTTTAAAGTTTTACTTTCTTAATTGTTGGCAACGAGTTTTTATGCGCTTTTTTTAAATTTAAATACACTGTAAATATTAATTTAGAATAGAGTTTCACAGACTAATACACAGAGAAAAAACACGATATTTCAATAAACCTCGCTTAACCCAACTGCCGATATGGTATGAAAATGTTGATGGCGGTGCAAGTAGACTGGCGCCACCAGTATGTATGTAGCTGGGATAGTAAGCATGAGTTGGTATTTAAACATACTTGTGCTCTGATTACAGCAGGATCATACGTCGACTGCCCTCATCATCGCCATGAGAGAAGTCAGCCGCGCCCTGGAAGGCTTCAGTGACACAGTGCAAGAAGGTCTACGCCAGCAGAGACAGAGCAGTGACGCCTTGACAGACCTGCACACGCTCACAGCTACAGTGAGTAATCCGGTCAAGTTAGCTCAAAAAATAGGGGTAAGCTTACAAAAATTCGCATAGAGCTAAAAATTGGTACGAATATTGGGAACANACATTGGTACGAATATTTGGAACACCATTACAAATGAAATGTGATAAGTCCCCATCAATCCCATATCTGCAAAAAAATTTGTTCAAGGTCAAAGTTCGCAAATATGGGTTTTTTGAATTTTTCAGCAAAACGGTAAGTTTTATCATAAAAAATAGTTCAGACAAAAATTGTATATCATGCAATTATCTATAAAAATTGTTCTTACGCATTTTTCCCTAAGAGTCACCTTTTCTGAGATATAACGATTCAAAAAGTTCAAAAAGTTGTGTTCTTCATAATATGCACAAGTACGCCGCGTATAATATACATCACTGGAGCCGTAATACAAGTAAAAATACTTTTATATTCGTCTGTGTTATTTATACGTACAAAATAGTACAATTCTGAGAATATTAACTCGAAAGAAACCCAGTCCCTCATTGTGTACACCAGTATAACCTTGAACAACATCTGTTTCCTATTCCACTGTCCGCGTGGCAACGGTCGTATACCTGCTCCTTTTTCGAAGGCCTAAACAAAATACTGTTAGTCTCGAACGTACCTTCGTAGTGAAAACACGTGAGTATTGCTAAGATTTCCTAACCAAGTTTGTGCCGTTTTTAGTTTTAAAAAAAATGTCGCAAATGTGCTTTATTTGTAGTAAACATTTGACTGAAAGTGAAATTGTTACTGTTGATCGTGGCATGAAGACATTGATTGATGCAAGTACTGAAAGAGGTGATAAATTATCGGAATACCTGAAAGACCAGAAATCTGTGACAATTCATGTGCAATGTCGTAAAGAGTACTCTCGAAAGAGTACTATTGCTGCAGTTAAAAGACAACGCGAAGAAGAACAAGCCAGTACATCTACAATAAATCCTCCTCGTACTAGAGCACGCGGAAGTGAATCATCTTTTTGTTTTAAACAATGTTGCTTATTTTGCGGCAATGGATTGAATGAAGAGTATGATAAGAAAAAAGCACTGGATACTCGGCGTATAATTGTCAATGTAACTACACTTTAATTCAAAGAATCTATTCTGAAAGTAGCTCAGACTCGTTCTGATGACGTGGCTAAAGCTGTTACTGCTTGAATTGGGTTTGATTATGATTTAGTTGCTGCTGAGGCTAAGTATCATAATTCCTTCTTGAGACCGACCACTGGGGGTAAAGTCGGTCGTCCTCAAGATGAAGCTACGAATCTGGCAACGGAAGAAATATTTACATACATTGAAAATAGCGATGATTGTCAGTTTACATTAAACGAATTAAAACTGACGCATTCTGAGTCCCTATATTTTTAATCGTCAGAACACACGCTCTGGCGAAGCTCGCAGGTGGACGACCGCAATAAGGATTAAGGGTTTTGCGGACGTGCCAGAAGAATACCGCCAGGAAGGCGCAACCGCACCTCGCAGATGCAAAGGCGTGCTACCAANGGACGTGCCAGAAGAATACCGCCAGGAAGGCACAACCGCCCCTCGCAGATGCAAAGGCGTGCTACCAAATGTTCCTGCACATGCAACTGTTCCATCACGTGCAGACGATATCCGGAGACAACGGAAGACACCCTGGTCGCGGGCACAGCTGCGTTTTGCAGCTGCCCAAGGGACGCCGAGATCCCACCACCGGCTGATTCTGCCCTAGGCTTTTTACCGCAATAAACCATGAGAGCTTTTGGCGAGCGTGCTGGGATAATAACGACACGATATCCGGAGGCATAAGAACAGCTAGTGCACCGAACACGTGTTTACGACCAGGGGACCCACCAAGTAGCACGCGCTGGACGAAGCACTTAAATTTGCAGACCAGAATCGAGGGAGAAAGCCAGACCCACGTGCGCCGGAGTACCGCACTTGTGTTTTATAACCCAGGGGGGACGCGGCAAGCACCCCGGCCACGTGCAGGGACGGTGCAAGTTGAATATGGCGATCGAGCCTACAAAACCACGAGAGAGCGGAAGGAACAGGGCAGTCGGCCGACGGGAATCGAGGAGGGCGGATCGAAGTCAGGAGGACGAATTCGAGAAGGCGTCGAGACGCCGACGCCGAACGGGAGGAAGTGTCGCAGCCTAGACGTTCCAGTCTGCCTGCCGAGTGCCGAAGCGATCCAGAGGTCGCCGGCTGAGAGAAGACCAGCGCCGCAGTGTCAGATAAGTAGAGTTCTATACCAAGTGTGAAGAATCTTGCCCCCCCCCCCCACATCGCAAAATCGCCGCACCAAGTATCACGTAGTCTACGTACAGAAAGGAAAGGCGAGTGTTGTCTCGTGTGTACCTGTATAAGTAACCCTGTTAAACATTAATCAAACTGATTTATTGGCAACCCAAAACAAGGTGAATTTATTGGGTAAATTGGACCTAGGGACAATAGTGTCGACGTATTCCTACGCCCTAACACTGAGGGCTAGTACCAAGGGCTGGCACCTCACGCCGAGAGCAGATTCCATACCTTCTTATAAACCCTAGCATTGGGCAGGTATCAAATCATATTTGCAAAAATGCAGCTGTAGATAACAGAACTATTAAGATACGATTATTTAATTAAACAGGACCACAATAGATCGTGAAATAGGCCTACCGAGGAAACCACGTAAAAAAAAAACCCGCCAAGTACACTACCTCACAGGAGGCGTGGAAACGTGTGCATATTATGAAGAACACAACCTTTTGAATTGTTATATCTCAGAAATGGTGACTCTTAGGAAAAAAGGCGTAAGAACAATTGTTATACATAATTGCATGATCTACAATTTTTGTCTGACCTATTTGTGTGATAAAACTTACCGTTTGACTGAAAAATGCAAAGAACCCATATTTGTGAACTTTGACACCTTGAATACATTTTTTTGCAGATGTGGAATCTATGGGGACTTTTCGCATTTCATTTATAATGGTGTTCCCAACATTCAAAACAATTTTTAGCTCTAAGTGAATTTTTTAACCTTGAATGTCGATTTTGACCGGGTTAGAGTGTAAAAACAACAAACGTAGATGCAGCCAATAGGGAAAGAGAAGGAGAGAGTGTAATAGTAGTGTACTCAGGATCATTCTCAAATACGTGCAACTATAAACAATTTCACTCTTATGTACTTACAAGCTACAGTAAATTAAATACATGTATATTATGAACTTTAGAAATAATTCTCACGTTTGGCTGTGACTTTGCAAACATTTACTATAGTGTCGTATACTGAAAGATTTGCTGCTTTTTAGGAACGCAATTTTAAGTGTTCAATTGCTCAATTTAATGATTTCAGCTCTTAGAGACCTATAAATAATTGACCTGCCTTATTTAATTCAATGCTTTTTAATAATACAATTCGTAAATTTAAAACTTATACCCTTTGTTTAAGTCAGTTTATAAATGAGATGGTAGTCTGATACCCGCTTATCTTGTCCGCCATTTAATGAAAATGTAATTTAATTATGAAAGTAATAGCTTCAGGTAAAATTTTTTATGTTTCAGGTTCTGCGAGTCGAAGAACGAATAAATCAGCAAGATGGAAATTTCGAATCCCTGAAGGAAAAGATTGAAGACATAACAAAAGTAGGATAAAGTTGTTTTATTTACTAAAAAAATTAAGAATTTACTGATATTACTTAAGAGCCTAATTTCCTCTATATGACCGAAAAATAATTTTTAACGAAGTTCTTGAAAGCATAGATGGTAAGTAGGCCTTAACGTCTCATTGACAGAAATGCCTTTAGAAATTGAAAGCAACAATAGTGAGACATCTNTTGAAAGCACCAATAGTGAGACATCTACAAATACATACGTGCCTTACCTAGTACTAGAACCCAGAAAACCTCGTCCCATAATCTAGCTTGCAATCAACTGTATTACGAAGGTAGGATTCGGAGCATCAACTAGGGCGTTCTCAATATAAAGATATAAATTATATGGTTTAATAGTGTGAAATATTTAGAGGACCATCAGTTTTTAACCTGAGCCATTTAAAACATATATTTTTACATGGCCTACTGTAGCGCTATATGTGCAAAGACTTTGGTGGAAATCGATTGATTGGTTTCCGAGATATGACATAATTACGTAATTTTATTATTTACTGCTATCGTACAACATTCTTTAAACAAGATGCTATGTTTGAGAAGCTTATAATATAAACTGTCAGCATATAAAATTAATTTATGATTGTTTACATAGCTTCGTTGATAAAACATACATAGCTAAAATATTTACGTAGGAGCCTTTTTCGTAATGGCTGTCCGGCCCACTTCAAACAAATTAATTAGAAGGGCCTATGATAGTACAACTTCTTCGCCAAATTTGATAGCAATGACTTGATTTTTTTCCCGATATATGACACACAAATTTATTTTAAATGCAGGGTTATCTTACAAAATGGGGGAAAACTCAGGCTCTGTAAATCCATATTTGTTGGTAGTAATAGATATTGCCAGCATACAAAGTAAAGTTGAAAACTGTTTAGCAGTTTCGAAGCAATATTTTTTATATTGCTGCCGTTTTGAAATTGGATTCTGACAGACTATAAAAATATTAACTTATATGGCATGCTGTGGTGCCACTTGTTTGCCAAACGTAGAATTTTCTATTGTATTTCACATCATATTTAACAAATCCTATTTTTAATGTGTCTTTATTTTACAGAATGGCTGAAAGTTAGTCTTCGTGAAGACACATTATATAATTGTGTTCTGTAGGTATATAATATTAAGTTGAGGTTGATTGTATGGTTTCGATGATTTTGCACACTAAGATACAATAGTTGTATGTTTGCATTTTCGAGATATGTGCCTTATCGATTTATATTACATATAATTAGTGGTATATCATAAATTTTTTTACGTTCTAAATGTGACGAGAATCGGTACAGGAATTCCGGAAATATAAAGTAAATGCTATATTTACTCATGTAGTGCTGTCTTCCAAATTGTCTGACCAACAAAAATATCATTTACTAAATTCAGTGCCTGCATTATTCCATTATTTACTATAAATAAACAAAATTTTGTTATATCGGTTGAATGTTTCCCGAGATGTGACATAGCTCTCTAAACTATTCAAAGGGCCACCATTTTGAAAGTACGAGCCTAGCGTGATTGATGACTATACAAGTAGGATGTCGTTACTAAGTACTACAAATGCACCGAGTTTAGTGAAATTCGGTTTACGCGTTAAAACGTTTTACTAACACACACACACCAATACATGCACAAATTGACACACCAATCCACGCACTATTGTACACACAAATACACGCAACAATGTACACACAAATACACGCACACATTCACAGAGAGGAAATAAATCTTACAATCCCTTTTTTCCTTCGGAAATTTAGGCAAGAAATAGCACATAATTAGGCACAAAAAGGAAAATAATCTAAAATAATTTTTAATTTTAATAAATTTTTTCTGTGCATTTGCAAAATTTTTAAAACTAGATGACCAATTAAGAATATTTTGCTTTCAGTAACTAGATAGGTATTTTTTTAAAAATTATTTCAATGTAATAATTACTTATTTCTCGTTTTTATGTTTCTAGGATTAACTATCTAATTTTCACGTAAGATACGTGGAAACACAAATTAGGTATATTTTCACAGTTTACTGCGAGTAATACTTTAAAACTGGTTATTAATGCTTGTTCTTTAAATGTAGTGACAGATTCCTAAGAAATCTCAGACATATGATGTACCTAAAGAACAGAACAAATGGAAAAGAACCCGGGATGTGGAAGGAGGGAACTGACATTCCTTAATGACCGTGAATCTTTCCTCAGCTATTAGGATAATGCATATTTCCCAGGAATCATATACAAACGTTGTTCTAAAATGGTGTGATACAACAGCTCCCACAGAATTACATTTAACACCTGCCTCGAACAGGCGCACAGAGGTGATAGGTCTAATTTTATTAGAAATATAAAAACAGCGTGTTTGTGTGTGGATGGAGAAGGAGGTGTTATTCAACCCGTAATTACGACTGGCCACTCCACCTGTAGCAGATATGAGAGTGGTGAAAATATGAAGGAAGGTATTGTGATATACGTAGGGCATATTTGGTCTCACTATGGCACTATAATTTCTGATTATTATCGTCCGCCATTTATGTTCATACGTGTGGCTGGCAACGTGCTAGGAGTAGCAGATCAAATTCCAGTTTCTCCTTTCTGCGGCTTCTATTGCAAGAAAGGTGAGAAGAACGAATTGTTGGGCAGTATCGCTTGGATACAGTGGTATTTTGTTCACAACGGTGGGTTGTTCTGCGCCACTCTGGGCAAACAGTGCGGCTGCGGGTTTACGGATGTTTACACTGGTTATAACGAAATGTGCAATTTGATTGCAAAACTATAGATGTGAAAAATTGAATCAATCAAAATCAGTTCTTTGTAAAGTAAGTTATAATGTTATTATAGTTGAAGTTGCAACTTTATGGAATACCAGTATTTAAATATAGTAAACAATATTGAAACTCTGAGAAACAAGGCGGTGACCGCAGTAACAATTAATACCACACGGCATGGCAAGATTAGCAAACTGTGCGGCAGCTCAAGTAGCAAGATGTGTAATTGTTGAATTGAAGTTTGCAGGTTCGAATCTCGCTGTTGGCTTATTTAATTCAATAAATTAAAGGTTTTTTTATCAAAAAAATATAGACTTGTTAATAAGTATTGTGTTTTGTCAGTAAAACATTCTCTATGTAAGCAGTAAAATGAGCCAGGTGTTTCAAGTGGTATTTATTCCCGAAGTCGTGAAGGGAGAAGTAGATTGTCCACTGGAGCACTGCACCTGCCTGTACCGTAAATCACTCAGAGTTCATTGGAAATAATCACAGTCGCTACCACAATTGACAATAAACTACGATTTGTTTCGTATAAAAGAAGGAAGCAATAGTTTACTAACAATAAAAAGTATATAGCTCATATTTACCTATAAATTATTTTTTTTAAATATTAATAAAATTCTATTTTTAATTGAAAGTGAAGAATGTTTTCGTTCTTAATGGTTTAAAATTGCATTTTGCGAGAAAAACCCCGTTCTCGAGGAAGTCAATCATAATAATTGAGGGGTTGATTACAAAAGTCCAACAAGTCAGTTTTTACTAACTGTTCACAGAACACGAAAAACTGCATAGCTTCGTTATGCTATGCTTGTAAATTCTCATTAATTTATTACCTTTTCCTTTAACGTCAAGAATAATGTTGCTAGCGTGATTATGGTTTGAACATGTAATGTTTCGCCGGGGTGAGAGAAATTTGTTTGACTAATTGGGTTTGTGCCAGAATTCTACGAAATATAAGACAAGTCTAAAATATAATCCTGTAAGCGTGAGCATAGACAAATGACAATTACTTAAAACTGTATACTAATAAAAAGTTTTTAAAACATTATTTTGTAACATTAAAAACATCAATAATAAATCAATAATAAACGCAGGTTGGGTTCAAATACACAAAACCATCAGTAATAAATATTGAATGAAACATAACTAGACATCTTTTTTAGTTCGGAGAACGCATCTAAGCCTCACAACCTTCGCTGTTGTCATCATTGTCGGTATCGATGTCTATTACATTGTCAGCTACAATACGCGATTGCAGTTTTCCCAAGAGGGTCTCATAGTATGTACGGCTGTTGGGGTCTTCCAAATATTGCATGACGATTCTCAAGTCTCGAATCTTACCCGCTTTGATTCAGGGAGCTTAATCATAAGCAGGAGGAAGGTTAATTTCTGTAGGCATATGAAACTTCTTCGCAGTTATCTTATAAAAATTACAGAGTCCATGATAGGAGTGTCTCAATTTGACACAAGCATTATCATGAGAGACTTTCATGGCACGAACTGCTTGTAGCTTGAAAGGCGGCTTAGGAGTTTTCATGAACATTCTGTCACTGCTCTTCTTCATATATTTGAAGTCATGATAAGTTACTAGCACGAGCTGTAAGTATCTTCTAGTCTCACGTTCTTGTCATTTAAGCTGTTGTAGTATTCTTTTATGTGCAGAGATCAAAGAAGGGTCTTGATCATTAGGAAGGTAGAAGTGGCGGCGAAATGGGAACAAGTAAATCACTCTTTCAAATATTTGCAAAACGTGAACCAAACAATACAAGAAGTAAGCCATTGTTTGTGTTGACCAGGACAACCGTCGCTGGTCAAAACAACTTCTGCTTTACAATGATTGGGCGAAATGTTGTTGATGTGATGGAGAATCATAGACGTAACTTGGTTAAGTCCTTCCTACCCTCGTGTTCCCAATATCTGTATATGGTGACGTTGTTATCCCCTATATAATGTATTCCAGATACAACGTACCACAATTGTCGTGAATAGTATACAACGTTAGAAGGTATGTGAAGGAGGGTTAATTTTGCATTTAATAAATGTTAAGCACGTTATCAGGCCTTGCTGTGCTTGCAAACTATACCACTTTTGTCATTCAAGAACGCCTCGGCTTTTCTCAAGTGCAGGATTGTTTAGGTTTCCAGGTCACTTTGTCAGTTTCAGCAGCATTTAGATTTTTTCTTTTTTTTCAAGGAATCGCAAATTGTGCATGTATCGTATCTAGGATATCGTAAGTGAATAAAGAACGTATTAAAAACAGCACAATATGTTTTGTGGGGAACATTAATTTGCCAGCAACTGAAAATCTCTGCATTCATTTCCTTAATAGTAAGATGATCTGGTAAATAACGACGCTCCGGATTATCTCGCAAAAAGTTGTGATGATTTCTGGCGGGATATGATTTAATGTGATGTTCAATCATAGAAACGACTGGTGCAGATGTTTTTTCAACCAGTTGTCGTGTTTACCGCGTTTGTCTTTGGGAGAAAACCCTTCCATTATCAAATTATTTGGCAGTCTTGTGATTCTGTCTTTTAAAATACCCTGAAGGCTAAAGGATTTTTTTGACTTACCTGGACATCTCTCCCGTTCATACGGATTTCGTAAGTGTTATACGCTGTATGGTCCTTTTTATTTTATAAATCCTGGGTCCTTGGATGATGCTGCGTGAATTCGTGCACCACGATTAATCCAGTTAGATGGGCATCTTGATCCTTTTTGGAAGCCATTTCGTTGAAGTTATTCACGAAATTGTGTCGAGCTTTCTCTCAAATTGCAACAAACCAATGTAGCCTGGATAACTTGGCAACAGAAAATAATAAACCAGGTATTTATCAATCAACTTTGTCGCTGATGCTATCAAGGTGTCACAAGTTACCTAACTAACAGGTATAATGTAAAGAGTAGTAGGCTCATTGTACAATGACAAGGAAGTGTAAGATCATACATGCGGAATGCAACAACAAAAGGAAGACACGTATTGCCGTCTGTGTGCTCGTTTTATAATGCGGGGCAACATTTCAAACCTTGGCCAATAACAGTGGATGCTATTGACGTCACTGGACATCACCATAACCTTGTTCACTCTGCATTACAAACGTTCATGGCTGCAAATCTAATATATAAAATTCTCCCGTCACAGTGTTAGTCACTGAACTCCTCCGAAACGGCTGGACCGATTCTTATGAAATTTTTTATGTATACTCGGTAGGTCTGAGAATCGATTTATATCTATTT